>CABFVX010005073.1:32846-49562 GCA_902151425.1 Timema shepardi | reverse complement strand
CACGGTACTATTCCACCTTCCTCATCTCTACCCCATTAGTGTAAATATGTGGATATCCCGGACGGGTAGTAAGACGTGGAGCACGGTACTATTCTACCTTCTTCATCTTTACCACATTAGTGTAGATATGTGGATATCCCGAACATGTAGTAAGACGTGGAGCACGGTACTATTCTACTTTCCTCATCACTACCCCATTAGTGTAAATATGTGGATATCCCGGACGGGTAGTAAGACGTGGAGCACGGTACTATTCTACCTTCCTCATCACTACCCCATTAGTGTAAATATGTGGATATCCTGGACGGGTAGTAAGACGTGGCGCACGGTACTATTCTACCTTCCTCATCTCTACCCCATTAGTGTAAACATGTGGATAGGTAGGACGGGTAGTAATACGTGGAGCATGGTAAAAATAATACTTCCAACCCAAGTCATGCAGATGCCGTGCACTTTCAAGAAGACGCGTGAAAGCCACTGAATAGTGAAATGAGGGGGGAGGAGTTAAATAGAAAATTTAAGTTATTATTTTTTTCCTTGAAGGAGACAATACTTTTTGAACTCTGGGCTTGATATAAATGGTCTGTCCTCTTAAAGATGATCCCACATACTAATGCCTTGCTATTCATCCCTAATTGGGTGAACCAAACCAGCCTAACCACTTCCCCTTGAGGACACTTTTTTTTTTTTCCAAAGCTTATTTTTGTGGTGCTTTTCTCTTTCACGTGATGTGGACCAAGGAGAAATGTAGACCGTGAATAAGTTGCAGATTTAAACTAATAAGAATGTTTTGAGAGAAGACAAATATTGATTCAGAGAAAACACGTGTTTTGAAAACGTGAGGGTTTTGTCTTTAGGGAAGAAGTGTTCTGTTTTGAAAGAGCACGTGTTTTATTTTGAGTGAAGACGTGTTGTGATTTATTTTATAAGAAGACGTGTTTTAATTTGAGGAATACGTGTTTTGTTTTTAAGGAAGACATGTCTTGGTTTGAGGAAAGACGTGTTTTATTTTTAGGGAAGACGTGTTTTGTTTTTATGTAACACGTGTTTTGTTTAGTGGGAAAACGTGTTTTATTGAAAGGAAGTGCATAATTGTTCAAAACCTCGAAATACCAAAACGTCCTTTTTTTTTCGGGCGAAATAAATATCGTATGTGTCGATTTAATGGAACAATGAGTTTGGAATCTTTTCAACATCTCATTTTTCACTTCCCGCTTGCAAATCAATCAACTACCTACTTCCTCTTTATTGACTCGTCCGATTCGTGGTGACAGGAGGTCTTCAAGCAAGGAAGTGACGTCATGCGAGTATACAATGGCCGCTCGTGATACAACCTTAGGGAAAGCCCTTTTCAGACGGAGCGGGTGTTGCACACGCCAGCGTCTAAACGCGGACTCGCTCAAACTTCTGACCACTGAACATTTCAGAATGTGCGAGCTATGGGGGTACTACTAGACCTACTGGTCTCGTGGTCACCAGTAGGTAAACCCAGTCACTTGACTCAACTGCCTCAAGCTGCCCTAGCACATTATCGGTGCTGGTGGTACGGCTGTCTGTTAAACAGTCTCCAACACTAGACCAACTGGTCTCAAACCATGGACTCTATCGTTGCACATAATATAACCACACACATCATTCAGCTGCTGCCAGTCCACCTCATTTCACTCTACCCCTATCTTGAGCTAGTTCTATCCAATACTTCTCATTACACCCTATACTTATATTGAGCTAGTTATATCCAGTCCACTTCATTACACCCTATCCCTATATTGAGCTAATTCTATCCTGTCCAACGTATTACATCCAACTTTTCTCTTGAGATAGTTCTAGCCAGTCCATCTCATTACACCCTATCTCTTTCAGGTCCAGTCTAATGTTATCCTCCCATTGGCGTCTAGGTCTTCCCACTGATCTCTTTCCATTCGGTTTACCAGTCACTACCCCGAACGCAGTTCTATATTCTCCCATTCTCGCTGATCGTCCTGTCCACTTTAATCTGCGAGACTGGATTATTTGACTTTACAAAATAATAATAATTCCTAGCAATATTTTTATAGTAACCATAGGGGTGTGCGAAGTCCAGTTTTTTTTAAACTCAAAGCGGACCCGATTAGAATATATGAAATATTATCGAGGCCAAATAGATGTTAATTTATATATATACTGTATGTACAGGAAAAAATATGATTTGTGCTTATGTTTAAAAGTACGTTTTACACTAAATCAATTAGAAGAGATTTTATTATACAATTTTTTGTAATATTTGATTTTAAGCTGTTAAATAAAGTTATCATCGCAGCATGGAATATAAATACTACTGTGTTTTATATAAATCTTGTAATATATATAAAACAGCTTAGAGTGGCAATAATTGAACGTAAATATGAACTTTAACAGCTTTATTATTATTGGCTAAGCTTCTTGATTATCAAAGCCAGATATATATTTTTTTTCAAGATAAGTGAAGCAGCTTAAGTACTTTCCAAGTGAAGTTGAAGTTGTCGAAGATTTCCACACCTTTATTAATTTAGTATTTTTATATCAAGATGTCACAAAATATAAATATACTAAAGCCAATCCCCAAATCTACTAAACACATATGTTATATGTTATGATGAAAACATTACCACACGTGTATATAATATGTGTGTGTGTGTATGAAAAATGGAATTCCTTCGTGCTCGTTATAGTTGATTGAAAAATCATAATATCTATTTGATCAGTGGGAAATATTCACATTTTAATAAACTATTTTATAACAAGGTAACATTTAAATAGAGCAAAATGTTTTGTGGAAAGAATTTTCTTGATTATGTTTAAATTATATATTTTCCTGTAGTTTGGTAGTAGAACAAATTCAATAAAATCAAGCTTCAACCAATCATTTCTTTGATTGTAGGTCAATATCGCAGTCCACGTATCACCGAACACCCCTCAGATATGATCGTGGCGAAGAACGAAACAGTGACCTTGAATTGCAAAGCGGAGGGCGAACCAGAACCAGTGATAGAGTGGTACAAGGACGGCGAACTGGTGAAGACATTTCCTAGTGACACAAAGTCTCACAGAGTTTTGCTGCCGGCTGGTTCACTATTCTTCCAGATAATGACCCAGGACAAAGGTGTATATTGGTGTGTTGCTCGAAACCAGGCTGGGACAACTAAAAGTCGCAATGCTACCTTGCAAGTTTCTGGTGAGCTAATAATCAATGTTGAATTCTATTAAACCAATTCAAACTAATACTAAATCAGTAAGAACATAATATCCAATGCTACCTTGCAAGTTTCTGGCGAGTTAACAATCAATATTGAGTTCTACTAAACCAATTAAAACTAATACTAAATCAGTAAGAACATAGGGCCAGTTTCATAGTCAAATTTAGTACACCTCAAGTGCGGCGCTACACTAAGTTCATGACGACACCTACCTAAACCAGAATGGAATGGGCCAGTTTCCTATGAGAGAACGGCCCATTCCATTCGAGTTTAGGTAGGTGTCATCTTGTATTTAGTATAGCACCGCACTTGAGGCGTACTAGGTCTGACTATGAAACTGGCCCATAATCTCCAATGCTACCTTACAAGTTGCTGGCGAGTTAACAATCAATATTTAGTTCTACTAAACCAATTAAAACTAATACTAAATCAGTAAGAACATAATCTCCAATGCTACCTTACAAGTTGCTGGCGAGTTAACAATCAATATTGAGTTCTACTAAACCAATTCAAACTAATACTAAATCAGTAAGAACATAATCTCCAATGCTACCTTGCAAGTTGCTAGCGAGTTAACAATCAATATTGAGTTCTACTTAACCAATTAAAACTAATACTAAATCAGTAAAAACACAATCTTCAATGCTACCGTGCAAGTTTCTGGGTATCATCTTTCAAATATTCCAATAAGTAGGCCTATTTTTTACTTTCACCTAATAATCAAATTTTTGACAAATGAAAATATAAACAACACAATCTCTTAAACTCGTATCTTCGTCCAATAATTAAATATACCTTATTTTGAGGATCAGTAAGTCTTAATTAAAACTGTTTTCATTTTATTTTATAGCATAGAGAAAGTACTAATGAAAATTGTCGACTTGAAGATTATGGTGGATCTTGACGTATAATGTGCTCCTGAATTTAAAAAAAAGTGGGTTTTACAATTATGTTACCAGCTTAATATACCTGGATCGATCTACTAAAAACTCAGAAAAGATTTGTGAAAGGAAATAATATACATTGCTACAGAAACATATATGGTAAAGAGGAACATCTCTTTCCACCAAAAAGCATAGCGATCAATTTCAATTTTTAAAGACCTCCAATAAAATATATTTTTTCTTACAGCTCACAACATTGGGTTTTATAAACATATATTACAAATAAAGTATTGGAAATTTCCGCTCATGTCTGAATAAAATACTTTTAAACTAATTTTCACTAGAAAATGAGAATTTACATTTTGCTTGTAATGTTAAACAGTGACTAAATTCAAATTTTGAAAATCGTTTGAGCGTACCTATTTTAAGACAATCAGTTTTATTTATTTTTTGCCTTTAAGTAAGCTACCCTTAATTTTAGATTTGGATATTTAATTCCAAAAACACCTAGGTGGAACCAGATTAAAACAATAGATACCAAGTTTAAGCACTATCGATAAATGGTTTCAGCTCCAGGCTGAGACGCAGACACACTGACATCTTCTCAAATACCTGAAAACGTCGACATTAATCAAAATCTTGTTTTCGATTATTTTTTTCCTAACAATACCAATATTTCTCTCAATCTACCTCAATTCACCCTTCTCTTTCAGGTATATTCTAATTTTATCTTCCCATCTGTATCTAGGTCTTCCCAGTGATCTCTTCCCATTAGTTTTTTACTTTCTCGCTATCTTACAGGTAGAGAAAGTATTATGATTGTCAAAAAAAATCGAACTCGAGATTTTGATGGATCTTGACGTTTCATGACCCCCCGAATCCAAAAAGAGTTGTTTTTGACTTTCCGTCTGTCTGTCTGTACCTCCAACTAGAGCCTAAACTATTCTACCAATTAGGCTAAAACCTGGTATTTAGGGTTTTCATAGAATTGCCCCGAGGGATTTTTAGAATTGGATATCTAACCCTAAAATTAAGGGTAGTTTACTGAAGGGCAAAAAGAAAAAAAGTTGATTTTCTCAAAATCGGCTCTAATGATTTTGATTAAATTTCATTTATAAACATTTATAAATATTTCAAACAAAACGGGTTTACTTTACAGAAGCAGAAACTTTCGTATCTTCGCAACTATTAGAGATACTAAATAACTTTTCATAGCAAAATTGTAGTACTATTAAAAATAAAAAACTTTTATATGGAATTTATTTTTATAAATCCAACAGTTTCTGATATATTGGCAAATATATTAATACAATTTTGTGAGCTTTAGTTGTAAAGAGATACTACTTAAGTTTTAACGCAATAATTCTCCAATACCATTGAGTAATTAAATATAAGTCTCTAGCAGTTTGTTGTTTTCCTTAAACCTCTTAGGAGAAATGTTTGTACAACAATGATCTATATCCATTTTAGACTCAATAGTCAATATTTAAAATTTTTTATTGGTCAAAATTTATAAATGAGGAATTTAATAGCAATGTGATGGCATGAAGATTTTCAACATCTAATAAAATGTCAAAAATTTTAACCGGAAGTTGAAATTTTAAAACGAAGTGTTGACCCTTTTAGACCCAATATTGATCTTTTTTATCGGTCCAAACATACAAATGAGGATATTAATTCTTTAAAAACAAAATTATAAAATTTAAAACCAGGACTAAAAAAAATAGGTTTTACATAAATATAGTGCAATTTATGCTTGGGTTTGCTAGTGTATATTATTTCGTTTCAAATATATTACGAGTTTTGGGTAAATAACTCCATTTTCAAACAATAGAGCGAGAAAGTCCGTGCGGAGTTCAGTACCATTTATTTTTCAGTCAATACCCTGAACATGTTTCTAGATTCCCCCATTCGCGTTGCATACTTTGCCCACCGTAATCTACGAGATTTGATTATCCTAACTATGTGTTGAGATGAGTACAGAATATGTAACTCATAATTATGTAGCCTCCTTTACTCCCTAGTAGCCTCATCTCTTTTTAGACCAAATAACTTCCTAAACACCTTGTTTTTTAACACCCTAAATTACTTTTCGTCATGTAAGGTAAGAGACCACGTTTCACACACACACAAAGAACAGGTAACACTATTGTTTAGTATATTCTGAGTTTTACTTTCCTTGACAGCAGGTGAGATGTCAACAATTCACTGATGGAGTAATAGCATGCATTTCCCGACTGAATTCTTTTCATAACTTTCAATATAATATCGTTATTGCTAGTTAAAATTGTTCCTAAATATTTAAACTCATTAACCCTGACAAATGATATGTTGTTCGAAGTAATAACTAAATTATCGTTCTCAATCTGTGCTCTCTGTGTGATCGAGCTCTTAATATTTTCAGCGTTCACTTCTAAACCTATTTACTTGCTTGCCTCTAATAAAATGTTTACATTTCTTGCAACAGTCTTCTTACAGTTGTCCATCAAAGCTAGATCATCTGCGTACCCTAATAGCTCCATTGTCCCGTTTAATGTCAACCCTTCCCTACTTTCTTGTATTACCCTAAGGCTAGATAAAAAAAAGTAATGGGTTAAGTGCATCTCCTTGTTTCGTTCAACTCATAACCGGCCCCGTGGCGTAGTTGTCAATGCACCTGGCTATGAGCCTAGGGGTCTTGGGCTCGATTCCCTGCTGATATCTTGGCTATTTTTCCCTTTAGGGGAATAATCTCAATGGTCACCAGGGCTTGGTTAGTTAGACTTAACTTAGTTTAAGACTTCCACCGACTCTTCATTCACCATATGCCGGACCTGCCACGCGCTGGGGGTGGATCAAAGTAACCGAATCAGTTTCTTTGCAGTAGTTGCGCTGTCGAAACTGATTGTGCGATGAAACTTATGCGAAGCGAAGACTGTTGCAACAGCAGGTACGCAACGGATAACTAGTCTGTGAATTAAGGCGAATCGTGCAAGTGATAAATTCGTCATGGGCCAAATTTATTTCTTAACGGGTAAAAATGGTAAAATTACCCCCTCCTAGAACCCCTTTATTCACAAAATTACTGAAATATACCTGTATTGGTCACCAAAGTGCCAGTTGAGCTTGGAACTTTGTGGAGAATAGAGATAAGATCAATGTTTGTCTTGACCTCAAATTACTACCGCGTAACTACCAAGAGTTTGAACCCCCTAGTTTAGCGATTCCTAAAAAATATTCCTTATCTTTCCGATTTAGATGTGTGAGGCAGTAAAAGGGACTGCTTAGTGCTAGTTAACGATTGAATGGGGATTGGTCTTGTTTGTATCTATACACGAGTTTCTTGTGACTGACAGCTGAAAACTGTGAACATAAACAGATTACCTACCACTATACAAAAACGATTACAAACAAATAAACCGTCAGAGAATCGTGAGCTTGTTTGAATATCACACGGGAAACCTGGGTTCAAATCCCAGATTGTTACACTAAAGCCATTTTCCACATATTATTCTGAATGCTATTACCGTAGAGATTATTCATTTAGCAAAGATTAAATAAAGCAGCATTTTACTAGATGAACATATAATAATACAGTAGGCCCAACTAAAATAAATACATTCACGACCTTTACTTAGATGACAGCTCAAAAAGTTACTAGAAATAATCCCTAACACATCCCTACGCCAACAGATTACATCTGTCACTTTGGTTAAATGTACTGAAAATGTATGGTAATGTATGAATTTGATATTTAACCACAGTAATTTAGGCCAATATTATTTATATATATTTATATGGGGTCGGGTACAAAGCTTATTTATCGTTTTACTCTACTTAACAAAATATATTATTCATATCACTTTCACAAAAGATTTACCATATCTTCAAAATGGCGACCGACGAATTTAAACCATGTGATTGAACGTGACGGAAACAAGTTGTTTACAATGATGCACTTACGCAGTGGATAAACATATTTTATTCAGTTAAATATTTTGAAATACGATAAAATAATAATAAAACAATGTATTACATATATAAAAAATGACAAATATGTTCTTTTTCCAAGTAAATACGATGCCTGTATTAAAAGTTATTATTGTATGCACTATACTACACATCATAGATAGCATTACAAACCGGAGAATAAGTACTTTGAACTATGTTTAAAATATTGTTTCGGATTGGGTAGAAAGCAATTATTAAAACTCATGAAACATTGTAAGAAAACTTAATTTTACGCTATTTTAAATGTAAAATATAACATGTAATTAAAAAAAATTAACATTTATAACAAAACAGTGATCTTTTACAAGTTTTGTCAACCTAAAACCCAATCATATGATTTTCGAATTGTCATCCAGGTAAAAATCCTATCATGAACAGAATTTATATTAATTTGCTAAACGAAAAGTAGAGATGTACAATAGTAAAAACAGTCTTTATAAGTGATTTATAGATTCACTTATTACCAACACACGGAATAAACGTCAAGCTCATCTTGTATAGTTTGCTGATGATGGGGAAGTTGAGGCTCGAATCCCGGCCGAGTGTACTAAGGGTGTTTATTCTTAAGTGGTTCCCCCCTCTCCCGAACCTTGGGAAGACCTAGACGCAGATGGGAGGATATCATCAGAATGGACCTGAAAGTAATATGATGTAGTGAGGTGGACTGGATAGAACTATAATATATAATAATAATATTTAGCGCCGCGTCTTACTACCCGTTCGGGTTATACGCCTTAAGTACTAATTACTCTAATGGATTAGGAATTGGGAAGGTTGAAATATAGGAAGTGAACCCGCATTTGCGTGGAGGGAGAGTGGAAAAACCACCCCCAGTTCACCCAACCGAGATTCGAACCTCGATCTCTCCGTCCTCAGCAGTCGAGCTCAACACGACAAGCGCGTTATCCAACTACGTCACCGAGGCGGGTCTGGATAGAACTAGCTCAGGATAGGGATAGTTGGCGTACTTTGAGTGGGTGGATAAATTTGGCTCAAAATAAATATAGAACATAAATTAAAGCTCAATACTTTCTTATATGCATCGATTAAAATTAAGACATGTGTTTTTACTCGTATAATATTATACTGCATAGCTGATGTATCCGTTCTTCGCACCGGGAATCTATAAAGTAGGTCTAGCTTTGTTATTTTTTATCTTCTCTATATATGAATGCGAAAGCCCTCACTCTCCCACTCACTCATTACTAAATTCTCCTACTTCATGAATAGCTAGAGGGCTGAAAACCAAACCAAAAAGTTTTGATCATTTCAAATTTTTAATAGAGATTCGGTGAAATTCGTTTGGGGGATACATCTTTTCTATTTAAAAAAAGAAGCAAAATCCTTCACTCACCACTAATTTTCCCACTTATCAAATAGATATAAGGCCAACATATAAAATAGTTGTACACCATCGGTTACTTCAAAATACTACGTAAAAATAATTTGGAATTTTAAAATGGGAATAATAGATGAAAACCTTCAATTGGGGTTTGAAATTGAAATTTGACAAGAAACTAAATGAACTATTCCAGAGAACACAGTAATTTCAATAATTTTTAATTCATAAGGAGGAGTTGGTTAAATGATGGAAGGGGGTTTAAATTTTCAAAACTACTACAAACAACCTCTATGTATGGTAAAAAAAACCACCAGAAATGTGGCAAGCAATAACTCCAGCCGTTCAAAGAATTAGCATTTCAGCTAGTTTTATATAAAATTAACCACAGGGAAAGCAACTAAATCTTAAATTATGTTTGTTTATTAATAACTTATTGTTTTAAATTTTGTTACAAAACATTAGAAGTAGGTTGACTAAAAACACAATGTCAAAATAGAGATAAAAACTGAAAGTGTGTCAAAAGCTGACATTTACTTAAAGCTTAACTTCTCTAATACACAATATTTGGAACTCTTGCTTATTGTTGCTAGTAAAAAAGAAAGAATAGTGACAGAGTATTAATAATTGGTTGTTAAGGATTTAAATCCAAATAAGTTACATAGTACTGCAATAGTTTACAGTTTAGAAAAAGGAATAGTTCATTCTCAACGTTTCTGGCCTAATTCGATCGGCTATTTTGTATCCGCCATATTCAATTTTTTTTTTTACTTTTCAAGAAAACATATGATCCCTCCAATTAAAAATTTCAAATATTTAAGAATTAATGGGGTATTTGTCTTAATCCCACTACACTCCTGACATTTTTAGTTGCTCATGTTACCTAAAATTGTACAGTGATTTAGGCGTGATTGAATAACACACAGACACCATAATTAATTTGTATATTTTATTAATTGGATTTAAGCTGTCTAGGTATCTTGATTTTTGAGATACTATATAGCGCCTACACACACATCTTTAAACAAACAGAAGACACACATACAAACAAACACACAAAATATGTTCTAATTTTAATACAATGGTATGCGTTTATTAATTGATACATTTGGTTTATAAATGTGTAGTAAAGCTTTGAAGTCAATGATACAATTATAAATAAAACATTTACAGTAAAAACCTTAGCTCATTTAATCACAGGAGATTGGAATATAGGCCTGGCCAAAACAGAAAATTCTAAATCTCACATCTGTAGACACAAGGATATATTGTATATTACATTTTCTATTTTATTGTTTACTATTCATAAATTGACAGAAACTTTTAGATTGCTCAGTTTTGTCAGCATTTTGCCTGTAATAGGTCTACAACCCAACGCACCTGCTTATCGGACTTGCAATTACGCAACTAAGTAGTTTTGTCTGTCTACAATAACAAACGCAAACACAATCTTATGTCGGAACTGAACATTTTCCATCTCTTGTGAGTGCGTAGTTACGTTTGCTTACGTTCAGCCAATCATAAACAACTGATCAGACCACTATAATCAGATAAAATGAAAAAACAGTTAAATAATTTAGGAGAACATTTTATTTTCTTGACATGAATAGATAGTAGAATAGATTAAATTTTAAAATAAACTAATAAAAACAACAATTTAATAGTTTATAATGTTTTTTATCTGAAGTGATGTATGTTTGAAAACTTTAAAATAATATGGCTTTAATTATGTGGTCATAGTCTATGTTTGTGTGTGTCTGCTTTTTGCCTTTTATATATTCTTTTTGTGTGGCACTTTAAGTTTTTAAAATTGATAGTTTCATAGAATATTTGCTAGGTGAAATTTAGGCGCAATAATAATTTAATATTGTTTTCAAAATTTTAATACAGTCTGGTTAGGATTCTCACCAAATGTATCAGAAACAAGAGCTTCCCAAATAAATGTTGATTTTAATTTAACATAAATTAAAGTTATTTTCAAAAAACGTGTGGGTTGTTTGTGTTTTTAGATAGTTGTGAGAGATTACTTTACATTTAATACTCAATACCCATGAAATGAGAGTGCGTTTTTTCCGTACAGTATACTAATACTAATAATACTATTAATAATAATAACAATAATAATAAATAAATAAATAAAACAAAATCATAATCTACACATTTTTAATAACAAAACTATTTGTTAATCTAATAATTTGAATGGTCTATTGGCATAGTCTGTTAGATTTATTATTTTCTTCAGTGGTTAACTTTTCTTAATTCCTATTGGTGGAAATTACGTCTTACGACTTTTTATTGTAGAAAGACTATTTTGAATTTAAGAGGAACATAATTACGGGTAAGCTTTCAATTGTACAATTACGAGCCAGACAAGAGGATATGTTGTTTGTAGATGAGCCATAAGGGGACTCTGAAATAATTTTAAACGTAAACATTTCATTTATGTATCAAATATGAACAAACCATTATTTTTTTAGAACAATCTAGAACAAATTTGCTACCATCAAACATATTTTAAAAATAAGGATTTTTAATAGTTGGGGAATAAACTGGCCGGTGTTGGGGAACTGATATTTAATTTCTATTTTTAATGGTGTTTATTTTGGTCGGGTGGAAGGTAGGGGTGGATCCAAAAAGCATTTTGGGGGGTAGGAGGGGAAGAACTTTTACCCGGGGGAGGGAATACGGAATATCTACAAATTTTTTTCAAATTTAACACCTAAAAGAAGTGACGTTTTAAAGTCATCCTGGACTCCGGATCCGTTCAGATGTGTTTAATTATAAATTCTAATTTTTTCGTCCGTCGCCTGACCATTTGAGGGGAGGGGGTGAAAGGATGGTTTTATAGACACTAGCAAAAATCTAAGAGCCTGAGCAGTGAAGTATATGTAGTAACCTAATAATTTAAAGAGTTAAATTTTGTATCATCGTTGACGTACTATTTTTAAGGTACACCTTGTGATAGTATCTGTTATTGTTATTTGCAATGTCAAGTTTAGTCAGGAACTGATTAATAAAAGCGGGGTAAATGATTAACTCCTGAGTTATGTCACACTGGTTCACGAGGACTAAATGTACTGAGCTGTGGTAACACGACTGGATCAAACTCCATATTCATAACCTGGCTAGTTGCCTCAGTGACTTTTCTAAAACAAAAATATGTATGCATAAAATACGTTATCTCTAAAACAAGAATGATATTGTTTATCAAATTTAGGATATTCCAAATAGATATATATTTACAAAGAAATAGTTACTTTCCGGTTAGCTTCTTTTTCCATATAGCGACCATATTTAGCAAATTTATTCCTCTTGTAAATAGGACTCGGTGGAGGTTTTTTTGCCATATTGAAAAATATATCTGTAAGATACTTCAGGTAAGGTCCGAAAGTGTACGACCAACCTACTGCCCTGAAGCTAAACTATGTAATCACTAAATTGTGGAATGAGGTGACCAGACAAGTTTCCATGCAAAAATGTGTTAAGTGAAGTGATGTGTTAAAGCGATTTCACCACGAGATGGATTCATAAAAAGTTTTAAAAGCCAACCTCCTAGAGGCAATAATCAAGAATCTGCTAGTTCACAAATAATCCACCATAAAATTGATATAAATTTGAAACCTTAACACAATAAGATAAAAATTAAATAAATAATTACAAACTCCTTTATAAAAATACTATTTTTAGATGTATAAGTAATACTTAATTATTTAAAAAGTATTTAGGTGATTGTATTAAAATATCTACACTGTAATCTAAAGTAGATTATTAAGTCAAATATAAAAAATAAAATACATAGGAATTATGTTTTTAGAAAAATAAATCAATCACATTTTATCAGTTAAAACAGATTTTAAAGAAAATTTAAAATATTATATATATTTAAAATCAAAACACAATTAGAATTAGTTTTGCTGAGAAAAAAGTTGTTTTCTCAAAAGTAATCCTATGCACGATTCCCCTTAAGCATTTAACTGAGTTTAAATTTATTTCACTTTTCAACCTGTCGCATTATTCACTCACCACTGATGCTGATTATTGTTATTTATGTTTACTGTTTAGTTAATATAGTGATTAGTGGTTAGTTAGATATAGCATTCAGTTTTAATTACAATGATTTATGTACAAAAACAGCCCTATGGTCATTTACACTATGTTGCAGAATTAATTTGTAATTTAATTTTGATCTTAATCTTCTTTTAATGATTTTTGTAAAAAAAAAGTTATAATGTCACAAGGATAAATAAATTATTATTATTATTATTTATAACCGCCTCTTACTACCCGTTTGGGTTATACGCTTTAAGTACTAATTACGCAAATGGATTAGGTATTGGGAAGGATGAATTGGAGGAAGTGAACCCGCATTTGCTTGGAGGGAGAGTGGAAGATCATGTTAGTAAAAACCACCCTCAGCTCACCCGACCGAGATTCGAACCTCGATCTCCCCGTCCTCAGCAGTCGAGCTCAACACGACTAGCGCGTTAGCCAACTACGCCACAGAGGCGGGAAAATTAATATAAAAAAAGTATATTCTGAAGCATAAATAGTAACGTTCATTAGTTCATTTTAAATGTAACCGATGTATTAAATTTGTTTCGTTTCATTTTTTTGGCAGGAAAGATTTTTTAAATTATATCTGTTTTACAACATCAGTTACGCAATGCATTCTGATGCAGAAGAGCACATTAGTTAAAAATTGAAACAGGCTAAGCCACAGTCGAGTGCTACAGCCAGGCACTATTGATTCAGGAAAACATCAACCTATTCCACACGTAAGAAATGTGAGAAAACTATCAATGTGTGAGGTCGTCATGTTGGAAGGAGAGGTGACGCGTGTGGCCTATCGGTAGGGTTGGAATTCCAGACCTGTGGAGTAGTGCAGTAGCTTAGTTGACGCGAGCTAGCCGATTCGGTCTCTTGCCACTCCTTTGCCAGAAGTGCTGATGAAAATCGACCTTATGATTATGGATGTTTCCAGGTGATCTCTATACTGGTCTTTATTTCAATTAGGTTCACTTTCAATAAATAGTCCCCATTGCTACACAATAATCACCCATACGCTTTTGAATGATTCTAAGTCTATTTTAATACAAAGTTTAAGTGGTTATACAGTTTACAATCGAATATCAACCAAACATAATTCGAATGAAAATTACAAAATGATTCGATTATTTTTCTACATCACTATGTAGATTCTCCTTTATCATTTCCTTTAAATTTTACTACTAATTAAATAAAACGCAAATAGCACGAACGATTTGAGAAATATTTTTTTAACGTTGATTTAGATTTATTAAATATATAATTATATACTTTTTATGTATTTAATACAACATTTCCCGGCCGAAATATTCAGATCGTATTATAATTTTATTCATTGAAATAATTTTACATTATTATAACACAGAATATCATTATCCAGCAAACCTACGTAGTCATTTGTCGAGTAGTAATTGTGTGTTTGATTCTAAGTGAAGCTTTCAGGAGGCATATAATTGATTCAGATATCCAAATCGAAAGTATTTTATCACTTAACCCGATATATAAATAGGATTGGAAGTTTATATATTTTATATGTTTAGGAAATATTAACGAGTCAATTATATAGATTCTTTTAAACACAATGGGAAACTTAATTTCTTTATTTTATTATTAATCGTACGCAAAAGTATTTATATTAATTGCGAGGTACTTATGTGACTAATGAGTTCACTGTATAGTATTTTGCTATGGCTGTACTTTGGTCTTTGACAAGGAACTAAATAGTCATCAAAAAGGGATGATAGCTGCAAACGAAAAGGAACACCTGTTGGGAGATCCGACAGCAGGGTGAAGAGAATAGTTAGCACAAAGCAAAACGAGCAACTAGTAACTATATTTAGTTAGAAGTAGCTAACATCCAATTTTTGTCGACTCTTTACTACCTCTCAAAATCATTCGAATGATTCTTTCGATACATTCAATTATTTTTCAAAGAATCGAATGGTTATTCGATTCTTGAAATCATTCGATTTTGCCCATCATTACTGTGGAGTGTGGAGTGTCAATTCAAACACAAAACCTCCAAGTTTGGGGAGGGAGAAACTAGATCTGCGGCAGACACCCACTGCGCATACTCCCTGCACTTAGATCTCCTAACTTATTGAGTTCTTTCACTACTTTAAGGATGGACATCGATGGAAAAACATAGATGTTTAACATCGATATTTACATCGGTTTCTAAACATCGATTATTCTAACCCTAAGCCATCGATGTTTAAGTTTAAAAAACATCTAACCTCTTAAACTGAGAATATGAGAGCTGTGATAAACACAATATATTATTAAATTAATTAAAAAAATCGATGTTTCTACCCCCAAATCATAAATGTTTTAATTTTTTCTAAACATCAAAACTCCTAGACTTAGAATAAGATCATGTTTAGGCCTAATGATTAATGAGGTAATAACAATATTAATGCATTTATATCCAAATAGTTATTTATTTAAGAACACAAAGATAAAAATTACAGTTAAAACTTAAATAAGCAATAATTAAAACTATGTTTAACTAAAACATAAATTATGTTTTATTTATTCTTTGGTTAAAGTTTTTTTGCATCGATGTTTTTTATCGATGTCCATCCCTAGTTTGAGCTTTGAATCTACAAAAGAAAACGTCGATATTACAGTAAAACATCAATGGTCTCAAAACATCGGTCATTCAACATCTATGGTGAAAACATTGAACAACGAAAGTAAAACATCGACCATGGATGCTCATCCCTTCGCTACTTTAGTTGAGGTAATATTCCTGTTGAGAATTTCAGGTCCTCGAAAGATCTTCCTGTGGCCAAGAATCTAAGTATAACAACTAGCCTTTGTTGCGCACTGATTGATTGTCTCAATATAGTGTTTTTCTTTTCAATGTGGGGTTGAGAATGACGCCTTTTAGACCATTCGGCCACTGAAGCAGGTTGTGGCGATAGTTCTAAAAGAATAGCTCACAAATTTTTTCAGCTATTGCACCCCCCACAACTCTTTGCTAAACCATCAAATTTTCACGCCCTTCCACCTCCCCCCCCCCCATTTTTTTGATATGGCTATAAAATAAACATTGAAAGGTTTTGTTTTCTAATCACGTCTATAATTTATACAAAAATCAATGTAACACTGGCAGCATTATAGTACAAAAAATAAAATACTGAAAATTAGTTTGAAGGTTGGTACTGTTTTTTTCCCCGTCAGTTCTTGAATATTAGGTTTGATCAAGACCATAGCCAGTCAATAATTTCAGGGGGGGGGG
>CABFVX010005073.1:15855-32247 GCA_902151425.1 Timema shepardi | reverse complement strand
CCCCCCAACCCCTCAAAGTGATTCACGCACCCCAACCCCAAAACCTCCCAATATTGGGAACCACTGCTTTAAAGTCTATTGAAATGCGGCGAAAAAAAAAACAACTGACATCAAACGTTTGGTGTACGTCTAAAATGTTTAAAATGCATTTCCCCCCTAAGCCTTTTGTAGTAGTAAAAAGAGTACAGTTCTTTGTCTTACTCCAGTCATTGTGTATTAATTCATAATGATAAATATCGTAATAAATATATAATTATGTTCCAAATTAAAATATCCCTTCAAAATAGGCCTTGCTTCAAAACAATCCTGCATTGAAAAATATAACCTCTTCCAAAAAATTCTTGAAAGTATTCAATTTTAAAATATAATAATAATAAATAATTGGTTCAACTCCCGTCCACTCACCTATCAAATAGGGGTTGACACTCATACAAGGCCCCATATATAAAGAAAGATGTGAGACGGAAAATTTTACAAAACGGAAAATTTTCAATTATTATTTCTGTAAATTAATTTCAACTGATTAAATGGATAATAATAATAGTAATAATAATTATTAGTTGTAGGGATAGTAGTAGTAATACTGGTCTAACGCTCTACTCTCACGATAGACTAGACTGCCGATGACAGGGAGATCGAGGTTCGATTCGGGTGCACTGAGAGAGGTTTTCCCTAAATTACTCTCCACTCGCTCTCCACACAAATGCAGGTGCAATTCCTGTAACATCAACTTTCCTTATCCCTAACACATTAGCGTAATTAGTACATAGGTGTATAACCAGAATGGGTAGTAATAGGTGAAGCTAAAAAAAAGTAGTAAAGAAACAAAGGAATGCAAGCTTTTCTCGACCCGTTATGTTCATAAATCATACTTTAATATTTTATCACCAATATATTAACAAAAATAATTTTAATGCGGGCCCGACGTTTGTCTCCCCCCCTATCTACCCCTCCCCCTTCTTATAACCCTCTCGTCTCTTAACACATTATATTTTGAAGTACAACAGGCTCTAGGTGCCACCTCCACAGTTTAAACCTTACACCGCAAGCTGTCACTGAGGAAAATTTTCTGATTCAAAACTTCCCGTAAAATTTTCATCTCTACCAATATATTTCATTTCATATATAACTCTCCTTAGAGCAAACAAAACCAAAAGTTATAATACAATAGCCAAATAAACAGTAACCAGACTATGATGTTTATTTAGGTAATTTTCCCCAGAAACCTTAATCTAGCCTTTCAGAATTTAATGCGTTTTACATACTAATACAATTCTAACTAGTACTTACAATATTAAATTATAAATTAGGGTTAGAATACTGTTAGGAAATGCATACTATTACTCGGTCAGTAAGTTGTTAACATCTTTGCTTTTGTTAAAAAATGTGAAAAACTCATAATATACAAAAAGTTAGTTTTACTGGTTGTGGAACACAATCTCTCACCTTACATAATGAGAAGAAATTTAGGGTGTTTTAAAAACCAGTACTTAGAATATGGTTCAAAACCATAGGAAGATAATTTCGAGTGGAGGTGGTTACAAAATGATGAGCTACATATTCAGTACTAATTAGCAGAATTTGTTAGGTTAGTCAAATATCGCAGGTTACGGTGGAAAGAAAATGCTGCGCTAATGTAAAAATATTAGAACCTTGTTCAGGGTATTAACTGGAACACGTGGACTGGATAGAACTAGATCAAGATATGGATATGGTGTAATGATGTGTGCTGGATAGAACTAACTCAAGATATGGACAGGGTGTAATGAGGTGGACTGGATAGAACTAGCTCATGTTAGGGATGGGTGGCGTACTTTTATAAGTCTTGTGATGGACTTTCAAATTCCTAGTGACATTGAGTGAGTAAGTATACTAATACAATCCATAAACACCAAAATACAAGCACACAATTACTATTCTACAAAATTGAACACATAACATTCACTATGAAATGTTTGCTGTAATATTATCAAGATCCTAATGCTATCATGTGAAATACTCTTTGACATGAAGCGTATTTGGTCTCCTCAGCTCGTTCCATTATCCAACAGTAAAGTTGTTGAAGATTTCCGGACTTAATGTTGGCTTCAAGTAGGTTTCTCTTGATTTCCCGGGTGACAGTTGGAACTGGATTAGAATAACCAGGTATGTGGTCACAGCCCCCACTATCTAAACACACATAAATAAAATATTATGACTATACAGATAGTTTGAAAACTCTTTTACTTCCAAACTAGACAAGCCTTTTTATCATCAAAGTGTTGTAATAAGAATCTGTTATTTATTATTAATATTAGCACCGCGTATTACTACCAGTTCGGGTTGTACGCACTTACGTTAATGTTTAATGGTAGGGTGATTGTGTAAATTAAATGGAGGACCTACAGTTTAACGTGGAATCCGAACCACGGTGGAGGCCTGGCATTCCCCACATTCACAAGATGTCTTGTCTGTTATTTAAAATAGTAATATTATGTATTTACTAGATTAAGTGGGAACTCATTATTGTAGAGAGGGTCGGTAAGAGAAAAAGAGTGTGGTGAGGTGGGGGGGCTTTTTTTAGGGGATTTTCCTCCCTCAAAATCCATTTTTAACGGCAGTCCTTAGACTAATTTTAAAATTCGATATCTATCTAAGCTATTTGAAGTGATTCTCTCCAGGAAAAAATATTTGAAAACTAAATACCTCTAGAAACTATTTGGAGTAGTCCTTCTCTGAAAATTTTTGAACATGGTGTGTTTCTAAAAGCTATTTGGAGTCTGATACAAGACCATGTCACTTCATACTCTAGAATATCATAAGGAAGTGAAGAAATTAATCTGAAGTTTTAGGGGATTGTCCTCCCGCAAAATCTATTTTTAACTGCAGTCCTTAGATTAATTTTAAAATTTGATAACTATCTAGGCTATTTGAAGTGGTTCTATCCCGGAAAAAATATTTGAAAACTAAATACCTCTAGAAACTATTTGGAGTAGTCCTTCTCTGAAAAATTTTGAACATGGTTTGTTTCTAAAAGCTATTTGGAGTTTGATACAAGACCATGTCACTTCATACTCTAGAATATCATAAGGAAGTGAAGAAATTAATCTGAAGAGGGGGCCAATTTATTCCAAAGGGGGGAGGGAGCAGAAATCTCTGCTGCCTCTGAACTAAAATGTTTAAGAATAGTGCTATCTAAAAGTAAAAAGCAGTAAAATGTAAACAAGATAGTTTGATTTAAGGAAAATCCCAAGAAACGAGTTTTCTAAGAAAATATTTTGTCTAGGATATATCTTATTTTAAAGACTCAAATTGTTATCTCTCTATAATTATTTATTTTACCGATCACGCATGCAATACTGTATGAGTGGCTAGTGGGTTGTTGCCAGGTGAAACCAGGCTTGAAGGGACTGTACTAGTAAATGGGGAAGCAGAAATCTCTGCTGCCACTGAATTCTAGTTTGATTTGAGGAAATTCCAAGAAACGAGTTTTCTAAGAAAATATTTGGTCTTGGATATATATTATTTTAAAGACTCAAATGGTTATCTCTCTATAATTATTTATTTTACCGATCACGCATACAATACTGTAGGGGTGGCTAGTGGGCTGTTGTCAGGTGAAACCAGTCTTGAAGGGACTGTACTAGTAAACGGCCCTTTCCCTCTTACTATGCATTTGACCAAGGCCGTAGCCAGCCAATCATTTCAGGGGGGATGTGAGGGGGTGGACATATCCCCCAATTGCCGGAAGGTAGGAAAGGTTATAAATGATAAATAGTTCTAGAAGATATCTAAAGTGTTTTTATGGCAACACAACCCCCTTACTGCTGAAGGCTAGGAAATAATTCTAAACACCTCTAGAAGTTCTCTGGATTTTTTTTTATGGCAACGTAACCCCCTAACTGCTGAAATCGAGGAACAATTCTAAATATTAAACACCTCTAGAAGCTCTCTTAAGTGCTTTTTATGGTAACACAACTCCCTAATTTGTATTTGTATCTTAATTTTGATAGTGTTTGAACCATAAATAAAGCCATATATAATTTGTTCATAAAATTTGGGGGGAATGGGGGGGGTGTTGAACCCTAAATCCCCTCCCCCTGGCTACAGACTTGCATTTGACCAACCACACACATAATAGTTGGGCTAATATTCCTTCATTAGCCATAAGGTGGGGATGTAGGGAACGCGCGTTAAAGGACAGTGTTTTTGCAGTTATAACAAAAAATTTACCCATAATAAGTAAAATATGGCTTCATTGCAAACATAGAGTTTAATTTTCTTAACATAGTGATATCTTTTTTATTTATTATTTATACTTAGCACCGCGTCTTACTACCCGTTCGGGTTATACGCTTTAAGTACTATTTACGCTAATGGATTAGGAATTGGGAAGGTTGAATTTTAGGAAAAACCACCCCCAGTTCACCCGACCGAGATTCGAACCTCGATCTCCCCGTCCTCGGCAGCCGAGCTCAACACGACTAGCACGTTAGCCAACTACGCCACCGAGGCGGGTCATAGTGATATCAACAGTTGTTGAATATTTGTCATGAGCAGATTATTATTTGATGATAAACCTTTAAATAAAGATAAAAAATTATTAAATTCCAGGACACCCTTGACAGATATTCTAGAATTGTTGAGGGTCAACATGCGAATAAAATTAAACTCTTATGTTTCTACTGTAGGTATATTTCAATTCTTTTGACCAACATTTTTTTATATAAAAACTTTAACAATATTGCCCTTTAACTTATGTTACCTACACTCACATATTAAAGGCAAGTTTTATACTGAAGGAGAAGGAACAGTTTACACAATTCGATGTCCGTGTGGTCTAAGAAAAAATAACCAGCGAAGTAGATACTGCGAAACATACGATGTTCATTACCAATATCATTGTGTTCCAACATTTTTTTTTTCATCTTTCTGAATCGACTGATTATATCAGCACAAGATTACTAAACTAACTTAAATCTAGGGATTAAGGAAAATTGCTCGCAGGAAAACTGCGCCTTCCCAGAAAAAAGGGGGTAAAATTGCGCCCTCCTATTAATCATTACAACATTAGGCGGGAAAAGTGAGCCCTACACACTGTTTTACACACTTACAAAACAAGTACGCCCAGGGACCTAACAAAGTGTTTGAAGAGTCTAGTCTAGATTCAAATAATGGAGTAAAAGGTTGTCAATAATTAGTTTGGTAACTTAAATTTATTCGTTCACATCAAATACTGACAAATACACACTCATATTTAGTTCATTTTAAAAACCTAACTTGACCTAACCTGACCTAACCTAAACAACCGGCAAAGAGACAGGTGCGATGAATCGATGTACTTTGACCTCAAAGCCTCACGATGTGCGATGAGTCGATTTGAAATACCCGCCCTCCTAAACAAAAGGATGCGATGAACCGATCTACGCCGGTGGAAATGGTAAGGCCGTGAGGAAAGTGAGAAAAGTGCGCCCACACGACCTTGTTAATTTTATTTAGGTGAGACAGACAAGGTCGTGTGGGCGCACTTTTCTCACCTATTAGTGTGATGATTCATGGGAGGGTGAGGTTTTTCCTCTTTTGTTTTTTCTGGGAAGGCGCAATTTTACCGTGCGCAATTTTACCACAACCACCAAATCTAGAACAGACACAACATCCAGCCCCCAGCCGTTAATTAATCACTGTGAAAGGGGACCCTCATTTCCCCAATGATTTATTTTTCAGCCATGCCTGGAATCGAGCCCGTGGTTACTCGTAAATCAGTTGAGCTAAGGTGTCAAACTTGAAAAATAGTTAATTCAAACAAAATTATATATTTTCAGAAAAAAAAAGAATGATGGGTGTGTATTTTGAAATAAACAAGATTTTTTAACCATAACTATACCTATTAAATAAATTTAATTAAAAGCCAGCCAGTTTGGTGGTCAAATAGTCTGAGGCGTCACTCTCGCAAATACTTTACTGCCAATGACGAGTAAATTGGGGTTTGAATCTTGGTCAGGTGTATTGCGAATGTGTTTTTCTAAATGATTTTTCACTCTCCCTTCACACAAATGCAGGTACACATCCTCTAAATTCAACCTTACTCATTCATAATACATAAGCTTAATTAGTACATAGGTGTATAACTCTAATGTGTGGTAAGAATTTGTGCTAAAAAAAAAGGGAACAATTCACTAGTAGAGTCTCGTCAGGTCTGGAATCTTGGTCGGTTGTATTGAGGGTGGTTTTTCCTAAATGGTTTTCCACTCTCCCTCCACGCAAATGCTTGTATACTTCCTTTCAATTAAGCTTTCTTCACCCCTAACTTATTAGTATAATTAGTACATAAGTGTATCAGCTGAACAGTTAGTAAAAATAAGGTGCTAACAAAAAAAACCTATCATGGTGACTATTGAAATAACGAGTGGTTATTATGAAAATCTATGCAAAATTTGGTAGACTAATAACATAGGCCAGGAGTTTCCAAAGTTTTTGGACTGAAGAAGATCTTGGACCATAAAAATACATGTTGGGGCCCTCATAAAATGGTTTACACTAATATTATGAACATTTAATAAAGACAATTATTTTTATAAGCATTTATTTCATAATCATCGCATCTTACTACCCGTTAAAGTTATACGCCTTTGTGTTAAGAACTAGGAAGGAAAGGAAATGTAGATATATTTGCGATGAGAAAGAGTGGAAAAACCATTTAGTGAAAAAAAAAATCACCTTTAGTACACCTGACTGGAATCATCGGTAGTCTAGTCTTTTGCCAGAGAGACGCCTTAGACCATGCAGCCACCGAAATGGGTGGAAACCCTCATTTTTTTATAGTTTGAAAAACAAATAAAGAATATTCTAAGACTGCCTCGTGTTGTCTGAGATAACCATGTTGAGGCCCGAGGTATCCTTGGAGCACAGCTTAGAAAACGCTTATACTAGATTAATACTTATCAGCGATGATTGACTACTAAAGAATGCACTAGAGATAATTATCGGCACAGCGTCCCACTATCCCTCCACTATCAAGAAGGAAGGAAGTCCGTCAACTCAGCTACAAGGACTTCAACTATATTAATCTCCATGTCCAGTTGATAAGATTGAATAAATGGAGATTGTCCCTGGACTTAGCCCGATAAAAAACATCAACCACCCACGTGGTTCTACATCACAAAAATATTTGTCTCCGTTAGAGATGAAATTTTCCGGGAAATTTTGAATCGGAAAATTTTATGCATTGGTGGTTTCTGGTGGAAGGGTTAAATTGTACAAAGGCTCGCATTAATTTGTTTCTTTACTACTTTTTCTTAGCATCGCGTCTTACTACACGTTCGGTTTGTACGCCTATGTACTAGTTACGCTAATGTGTTAGGGATGAGGAAGGTTTAATTTAGAGGAATCGCACCAGCATTTGTGTGGAGTGAAAGTGGAAAATCATTTAAGAAATCCTCTCTCAGTGCACACGACCGGAATTGAAACCTGATCTCCCTGTCATAGGCAGTCTAATCTATTGCGAGAGTAGCGCGTTGGACCGTGCGGCCACCAAAGCAAGTGTTTTTACTTCTACTACTAATACTACTACCACTAACACTACCATTAACTATCGTTATTAATATTATTATAATTTATTTAACCAGTTGAAATTATTTTACATAAATAATAATTAAAAATTTTCCGCCTCACATCTATAATTACCGTACTATCAGGTTTATTGTTTTTTATTTTAATCTTACTATGTTTTATTATTATTATATGATTAAATTAATATGAAGTTTTAAAACTTTTTTTTTCTAACATTTTAAAGAAACAAGTTTATGTTTAAAATGCATTGATATAGTTATTTATTTTTATAAATTATTTTAAAATTAAATTCAAAATGATTTAAAATATTATTTATAAGACATATGACTCACCACTGGATTCCCATTGATTAATGTTAGGTTAACGGGTCAATGGAAGCTAGAGATGTAAGACGGCAAATTTTACCTATATTTTTTCTGGAAAATTTTCAATTATTATTTCCGTAAAATAATGTCAAATTATTAAATGGAATTATAGTGTAATCGAGATATAGATATCACAAATGTCAAAGTTTATTCTTAAGATTAATTTCTCCTGAGGACGTTAATACCAGAAACATCAAACGAGCTTCGGTGGCCACACAGTCTAACGCACTACTCTCGCAATAGACTAGACTGCCGATGACAGGGAGATTGATGTTCGATACCAGTCGGCTGCACTGAGGGTGATTTATCCTAAGTGGTTTTCCACTCTCACGGGCGCATTTCCTCTAAATTCAACCTTTCTCATCCCTAACATATTAGAGTAATTAGTACATATGCATACAACCCGAACGGGTAGTAAGACGCGGTACTAAAAAGTATTAAAGAAACAAATGAATGCTAGCCTTTGTAGGCCAGATATGTTCATAAATGATACTTCAATTTTTTATCATCACTAAGTTAATTAAAATAATTTTACGTTTGGTTCAACGCTTGTCTCCCCTCCCCTCCTCCTTTATTCTCCGTGCTTCCTAACTACCCCTCCCCTCGTCTTTCAACACACTATATTTTTAAGTATAATAGGCTCTACGTGCCACAGCTACAATTTAACCCATCCGGCACAAGCCACCACTGCAGAAAAGTTTCATCTTTACTGGAAGTTGATGGTAAAGAGACTACTCCTTCCATTTAGAAATTGCTGTTGTTTCTGCTACTTGAACCCGAAGAACTGCAGTTCATCTGCTTTCCACATTCATTCTTCAATTTCTTCTACTTGTTTGCAGTAATTTTTTCAGTGATCTGATGTTATTGAAAGTAATACGTCATCAATAAGAATTTCTGATAAGTTTATTTTAAATTTTACATTGTGTTGCGTGACGTGCCTCTTCAGCTGGCTTTAGAGATGACAATTTTCCGTGAAATTTTCTGCCGTGAAAGCTTCCGGTGGAGGTGTTAAATTGTAGTGGGGAAGGGGTAAATGGGAAGAACTAAGGATAGGGGAGGGAGGGGAAGACAAATGTCGGGCCAACCTTAAAATTATTTTAATTAATTTATTGATGATAAAAAAATTGAAATATTATTTATGAATATAATGGGTCTACAAAACTATTCATTATTCAACAGACCTATTCATTTGTTTCTTTACTACTTATTTTTAGCAAAATAGAAAACATTGGCTGTAATGAGCGGTGACCAGACTGGAGCGAGCTCGAGCCGGAACAGTCTAGTTTACAGGCACTGGGGCAACATTATTGTATATTGATTCATTGCGTGCTAGGAAAATTTCTCAATTTGACATGATATTTAAAAAAAAATATTTTTGATAGGTTTAACACACTTGCCACTAATTGCCTAGTTTAATTGGTAAGACCATAAATAATATACTGTGTATATGTAAACCCGATATGTTAGAATACTTTAATATTATAATAAAAGTAGGCCTTTATAAATAGGAATCACCTTTAAAGTGGAAAGAGTATGGAAAAACCACAACAATAAAGCACTTGTCAAAAACCACCTTAAGTTCACTGAGCCAGGATCTGGACTTTTGCCTCCTCGTCAACAACTATCGAGAGATATCTGCTAATCACGCGCTCGCTTGCCAGTTTGACCGCCCAGTTTCTCCCTCGCTTGTCAGTCTGGACGAACCCTTATACGCATATGTAGTTTATGTACTAGTTACACTAATGTGTTAGGGATGAGGAAGGTTGAATTTAGAGGCATTGCATCCGTATTTGTGTTTAGTGAGAGGTGAAAAGCATTTAAGAAAAATTGCCCTCAGTGCACCCGACTGGGATCGAACCCCAATCTCCCTGTCAACGGCAGTCTAGTCCATTGTGAGAGTAGCACGTTGCACCGTGTGGCCACCGAGGCAGTTTTTTACTACTACTACTAATACTATTACTACTATCAGTTCCACTAATTATTATTAATACTATTATTACTATTCATTTAATCAGTTGAAATAATTTACAGAAAAATTTTACACGGAAAATTCTCTGTTTCACATCTCTAGTTGGCTCCACACCAATTCAATGGGATTTATCAGTGAAATTCGTTTACAATGTTTAGTATTCCTTCTTCAGTGCATTTTTTAGAAATTCAATATGATTAGATCCAAGATATTTGATAATGTCACCTTTTAACGTCGGTTTCGTGGGTACTTTTTCTTTCTTCCTACAACAAGATGGAACAAGCTGATCTTTGAACCAAATCTTAAAAAAAAAAAACACTGTCCATCTCCTCATGGTAGTCTGCAGTTTTTTTTTGTCAGAAAATCTTTCTTAGCATTTTTAATGAATCTATCTTTGCCACCAGCGTGTACATTCACGTGTCTTAGATCGCGTGCTGTAGGATTTTGTAATCCAACAGATAAACCAGCCAACAATGCATATTTTGGTGTATTGATTGTCTTGTATTTCCATACGTTGCCTAAGCTATGGCCCACTTTGATCCATGTCTCATCAAGATAAATGATGTATCTTCCTTTAACTCGAAATTTGTTTATTTTCCTTGGGTAAGAATGTCGCCATAAAATTATATTATCTCGTTCTATAAGCAGTGACTTATGACCTTTTTCTCAAAAGTAAAATCCATTTCCTTAATAAGTCTGTAGAAGGTTTGAAATTTAAAAATCTGGCAAATCTTTATTTGAGTTAACATTGTGTAAAATGTTTTTTATTGTCGGTGGTTCTTTTCTGAAATAGAAGGCGTGTACATAACGTCTATTGTCAGTCCGAATAAGGTCATTATACTTTATTTGTCTTGATGTTTTTGTATAATACTTCTCGTGTCTTCTTCAGAATTTTCAATGGCCCTTTGTATGCCTCTTTCTTTATCCTGTAAAATGATGGCTGATTTGTTCAAGTCGCTTCACAGGTTTCTTGAACAACTGCTGCATCAGGAATTTCTGATTTCTTTTTCATTTACTTCGACCTTACATTTTAATAATTTTAGGAATAGCCACATAACTTACACAATACTACCGTATTACACTGTCATACTATTAGCTAAACTATTTATTTACACTATCAGGCTATCAACGCTTTATAATTAAATAACACTATTTCTGTGCTTCGTAATTGTACACAACTATGTTAAAAACAACTACATTGCCTAAAACTATTCATTTTATTAAATAGAAAGGGGCTTCAACATAACTGACCCACTATACAGATCAGTGCAGGATGAAAACAAGTCAGTGCAGTTCAAAGTGAGATTTTAACGGCATGTGGTTAACAGAGGGTTTGTGGAGAGTCTTTACCAAACATTAAATTGAGCTTCAAGGCAATAAAAGTGTCACTCAGTCTCAATCATTTTACAGTCAGTCAACCTTGCAGTGAACTTTAATATTTTTGACACTCCTTTAAAATGATTAAAACTTTCCAAGTTTTGGTTAGGTCCACTGAGTTACATAAATAACAAGAAACTAGTGGTGGACCGATATCTACTATTCTTGATTCCGATTCCTTTTTCAATACTATCGATTCATCTCCTCAATACTTGATACCATTCAATACGATCTTAAATAAATCTTCATTTTGTAAATATGGAAATTAGGTAAAAAGAAACATGTTTAATTTGTTTCCATATGTCAAAATATGA
This sequence comes from Timema shepardi, assembly GCA_902151425.1. NCBI lineage: Eukaryota > Metazoa > Arthropoda > Insecta > Phasmatodea > Timematidae > Timema > Timema shepardi. Next base: position 20,674 of record CABFVX010005073.1, on the reverse strand, counting down.
AAACTAGTCAATTACACTATTTAAACAAATTATAACAAGAAGAATCAGACAAAAATAATATTTTCAATGATTAGTAGGCCTAGTAATAAAATACATTTTATTATTTATACATTATCATATTTAGTTATTACTATGAATTTTATATTGAAAACGATCTTACGTATGAAGTGAAACAGAATACAGAAACGGAAATAATCTTGAAAGTAATAAATTATATAACTGACGAAATTTGCAGAGGGACTCAAACAAACTTTGAACATTTTTTACTCAATTTTTTTTTAAAATTGAATACCTTTAGTTTTTTCATCAATTTAAAAAAAATATCTTTTAATCGTTTCACAATATCCATTACATTAATTTAATAATTTTTTTAAGTGAAAAGAAACTTAGAAAAAAAAGTTATATTCGTGACACTGGCTATGAAGAAGTGATGATGCTTACAACAGTTAAAGTCGATAATTAAAAAATGAATATTTAATGTGAAATGTTTTAAACTCATTCGAATAATAATTAGTATAACTACGAAAAACAATGCAGCTGTGAGCTGACCGATTCATTTGCTCACCACTCCCTTGCCAAAACGCTGAAGAAAATTGGCCTTATGGAGTGAATATTTTACTTGGCTATTTACATACAAAATGAGTGTTCTTCTTAGGTTCATTTTCTAAATACAGTTCCCTTTAATAGGCGAAAATCAACCTTGTGACCATGACCATGTTGATAAGCTACAAAGGAATGGCATGTTTATATTGAGCGAAGAGCATAATAGGACAAAGAAAAACCACAACGAGTAACTGATATATAGCCACTGGCATTGTTACGATTATTTGTGTTTTTACCTTTCTACATTACCTCTCAAAATCAACCGTGTTGAATACGAGGAGTGGTATCAAGATTTTTAGCGCTTAGTATCGATTATTGTGATACCGGTCGATACCAAGTGTAGATGTGTTTGTTTGCATGTCTATCACTGGGATTATTCAGGCGATTGCGTTACACTGTTAGGGATGAACAAAGTTGAATTTAGAGGAAGTGTACTAGCATTTGCGTGGAGAGATTGTAAAACAATTAAGGGGAAATCATCAATGATTCAGATCATTGATTCAAACCTTGATTCCCCCGTCATCGGCATTCCAGTCTATTGAGAAAGTGACGCCTTAGATCATTTGATGTAATTAATAATTTAAATTATTTAAATTTATAATTAAAAAATATCTTGTTCGTTTCAGAACATACCTTTTAGCCTTTATTTTTGTGTGAAAACAGATAATTTTGTTAGTTATATTTACTTTTATCAAAACTTTGATGAACACAATGACCTTGCGAGTTGACATCGTATGTTTCCCAGTAGCTGCTTCACTGATTGTTTTGTGATGATTGCCATAATTATTTCAGTAAAAGTTTCTTTCACTGAAAAATTGGCCATAATTCTGGGCAATTAATCATTGATTCAACAAACCATGTAGAGAAGAGTGTGGTCAATAGGAAACAAACCACAAGCTGTGAACTGAATCTTGCGGTGAAGCAGTAGTAACGAGAACATCTGAAGCTGAAAAATAAGAAAAGGGTATATTAAGTATTCTTATGACCATAAATATATCCATATTTTACCCTTACTTGGTGGCCGTATGATCTGAAATCACTTCTTGTTGAGTGACTTGCAAACTTAATAGTGATTTGACATGTAATCCTCATTCAGGGGCGCCCGCAGGGAGGTAGGGGTTGAGGGGGGGCAGTATTAGAAGTAGGCTAATCCCGTCCAACAGTGTTCTTAACTAGCGCTCAAACAATTCCCCCAACCAGCAAACAGAGTTATAGAATATAACTAATAAACTAATTACACCGGGCCACCTGCTGGCTTTAGGGTTGATAATTTGGCGCATGTGCGAGCGTTTCCCACAGCATTAGTTATTCAAATCGTCAAGGTCAAGTATACACCCACGAATTTGGATAAATTTGAAACATTTTTCTTATGTTGTATCTTATTTTCAAGAGACAATGATTGCCTTAAAAAGCGTCTTTTGAAGCTTCAATTTAATTCATTTTCCAAGTACTCCCCCACCGTACTGATTTGCCACCCCCGGAGAAAAATCCTGCGGGCTCCCTTGCCCTCATTAATCCAACACTTGAGTTTAAGACTCGAATTAACCAAATTTTACAATGGTTTCACTAAACTCACTTTACTGTCCATTTGATAATTAGTTATTACTATTAGCACCGCATCTTACTACACTTTCGCGTTATATACACTTACGTTAATTGTGTAATGGTAGGGTGATTGTGAGATGAAATGGAGGACCTACAGTTTAACGTGGAATCCGAACCACGGTGGAGGACTGGCATTCCCTACATTCACAAGTTGTGATTAATACACGTCTTGTCAAAGGTGAAGGAAGGTTTGGCAAGCAAATAAATCTGTGCCGGGACCAAGGATAGAACCCCAGATCTCCAGCTCAGAAGTCCAACACCTTACCCCTAGACCGCCAGGTTACCAATTAGTTATTATTTACATTATGTGGCTCTCCCTAATTATCGCGTAGCCGTTGTTTCTATCATACAACCCCCTTCCCCGAATATTGAAGCAATGAAATAAAACAGTTTTTTTGCTGTTTCTTCGAGCACTCCATGAATAGGAGAGGGATGTAGAGAGTGAATTGTGGGCAATAATTTGTAGAGATGGAATTGTAGAGAGTGAATTGTGGGCAATGATTTGTAAGGAGTGATTTGTGGGTAATGATTTATAGGGAGTAATTTGTAGAGAGTGAATTGTGAGTAATGATTTGTAGTAGAGAGTGAATTGTGGGAAATGGTTTGTAGATAGTGAATTGTAAAGAGTGAATTGTAAATAATGATTTATATGGAATAATTTGTAAAGAGGGAATTGAAAAGTGTGATTTGTAAAGAGTTATATGTAGAGATTGAATTATGGTGAATGATTTATAGAAAGTGAATGAGAGAGAATGATTTGTATGGGATAATTTGTAGAGGGTGAATTGAAGAGAGTTTTTTGTAGAAAGGGAATATTCCCTGTGGCCAGCCACACCAGTAACGGGAGTTTTTTTTTCTAGCACCGCATCTTACTGACCGTTCGGATTATACGCTTAAGTACTAATTACACTAATGGATTAGGAATTGGAAAGCTTGAATATAGAGGAAGTGAACCAGCATTTGTGTTTAGTGAGAGTGGAAAAACCATTCAGGGAAAACCACCCCCAGTTCAGCCGAATTAGATTCGAACGTTGATCTCCCCGTCCTCGGTAGTCTAGCTCAACATGAAACTAGCACGTTAGCTAACTACGCCACCGAGGTGGTTGTAGCTTCTGTTAATCCCTGAAATATAACGCAACCACAGGGTCGACTATATACTCCATTCACGGTAGGAATTACTCTTTGAAAGGTCTTTTTTCCTACCAATATCCTACTATATAATAGATTTCTGGTAGGGAAAANCTTCAACTTGGCTTGACCCAGAAACTACCGTATGATACTGAGCTATCAGAGCGTGTCGCTTTAATACACAAATCTTACGATAGATGTCACCATCGTACTGGTGTGTACCTATTTTGTCATTTCCGTACAGTTTGAACGCGCACAAGCGACACCTATATTACAAGAAAACTATCATGTATCGCCCTGGTGTGCATCCCACCTAAGACGTTAATAGCGCAATAGACTAGAGCAGCGATTCCCAACGTGGGGTACGTACTAGGACTTTTGAGGGTACGAAAAAATAATCGAGTAATGGCGGGAAAAACTACACATGCAGGCAGACCGCAAACCGCGGGTGGAAATTTCGTTCCCGCGGGTTTAATAATTTTTATTTCCACCCCCACCCCCCCCTCTTTGGCTTCCCATACCCTGTGAGGCAAAAATTACCCACAGGGTGAAGTTTATTTTATTTTCACATCGGGACTACGTATGAAGTATCTGCGTAGCCCTGGCGGCAGACCATTATTTTTTCCCCGACCGGTCCCGGAGGCTTCTCCGACCGGGTCCAAGCCTCCCGCTTAGTTACTCATTTAATTTTCCCATGTTTCTTGTTTCTTTCCCCTGTTTCCACTTCATCCCTCTCCTTTGTACTTTTTTGTATTTTTTTAAGGTCCTTGCGACCCTTCATGTGCCACGGGGTGATTTTTTTTTACATATTTTCCCACCCCTAACCCACCGACGGTATTAATCAGCCCGCCAGGGTGCCATATCTTGTCTACTTGTGTTATATGTTTCAATGTAGTGTATGTTTTCGAGAGCCCCTCGGGGCTGGTGTTAACTGTCTGTTCATTCATATTTCTCGTGTTATTATTCATGTATATTATTGTTAGATGTTTAAGTAAAATAAATAATCACTTACAAACAAACAGTCAAGAGTTGTGAAATTAACTCAACGAAATAGTGAGGGATGGTGCGGGTTTTCTTATATATTGGACATTGAGAAAATTATTTCAGTTTCAAAACCAAACAGTTTTTATAATGTTTAATAAATTGAATGTAATATATATATATGTATATACACTGTTTATTCACCTTAGTATTACATTGTTTTTAATCCCATTACTAGCTCATTTATTTTCAGTTGCAATAAATAATTCCGAAATAAATATTATTTTACTAACAAAATAAATATTTTTCTATAATTAAGGGCAAAATTTATGGAAATAAGCTGTGAAGGGGTACGCAGGTGAAAATAAGTTTGGGAGCCGATGAACACGTGGAGCTAGGGGTTTCAATCTGCGGCGGGTGTACCTATTGAGACTGGTCCTTTTTTTTACTAAATTGTTTTCCACTCACTTTCTCTCTCTCTCTATATATATATATATCTACC
>CABFVX010005073.1:0-15726 GCA_902151425.1 Timema shepardi | reverse complement strand
CCCCCCCCACGCAGAAGCAGTTAAATATATGCTGTTACCTTTACTTAGCTTCATTATTAGATAGAAGGATAGCCTGGACAAGTGCAAATAAAATAAATGCAAATAAACTATCACCTTCACTTCTTATTTACAATAATCGAGCTGTTTCTAGAGTTTATTTCCGATAAAAAAAATATTACAATGAGTTATAAGGTATAGAATTTAATACCTATATGAATGTTAGTAATTTATTTTCATTTGATTATATTGGAAAAATAAAAATATTCTTAGGTACACCTAGCCAGGATTTAGACCCGGTCACTGATAAACCAGACCAATACGCCTTAGCTCGTGTGTTCAAAATTGTGAGAAAAAAAAACTTCGTGAGCTTTGAAATGCGGTACTGAAGAAGACTTGAGAAGATCAGGTGGACAGACCCGCCTCCGTGGCGTAGTTGGCTAACGTGCTAGTCGTGTTGAGCTCGACCGCCGAGGACGGGGGGATCGAGGTTTGAATCTCGGTCGGGTGAACTGGGGAGGGGGTCCTAAATGTTCATAAGAAGAATGGATGAGAAGAGAACCATTTTGGATTTGATTCTTTGGGACAAAGCAAACGGGATCGAACACATCCTAAGGATGAACTTTCTTCTGCACGACGTCATAGAAGGAAAGGTTGAGGGAAAGAAGAGTTTAGGAAGAAGAGGGATTCAAATATTAGATGACTTGAAGGAAAGAAGAAAGTTCTGGGAGCTGAAGAATGAAATAAAAGGTAGAGCGCATTGGCGGTCTAATTCACTGACAAAAGGAATGGAGCTGTCGTAAGACAGAACACCTAGTAGCAATCATAATAATAATAGTTATTTATTTATTTGTCTTATGGTATTTAGTCCCCTTCCATTGGGCACGTAGTTTATTTGCGTATTTTGGTTCGGTTTATCTGGTATCGGGGAGGTTTAGGATCTTGGCTACCACTGAAGGGGGTCCCACATGTTACTTACGGTATACCCTGTATATAGGTATATGGGTAGTGAAACACGGAGAAAATTATTTTTTTATTTGAATTTGTCTGATATTGAAACTAGCATTAATTAAGAGCTATGCAGTGTTCACAAATATATTCATAATGTGCATGTAAACAACTCACGTTCAGACCCTTGGGCTCAATTATTTTCAGTGTCCAAGTGTCACTTTTACAACATATTTTAAAATACATAACTCAGGTGGAATGAAGTCATAATTAATGTTAGTTCTTAGAAAAATTCACCCGAAAGTTTCATAATTCCAAATATTTAAAAAGGTTAATCATATAGACTTCTTTCTTAACAATTACATTACCAAACATATTAATGTTTCTAATAATGTTCATGTTTATTTGGTAAGGAGTAATAATAATTGATAGCAAGGCTGTATTGTCTTGTTTATTATTTTTATTCACTTCTCCTTATTTTATATGTTTTAGTTTTTCTTCTATGTCGACGACACGTTTAGGTGATTTTCCACCACTTTCAAGTCTGGGGAAAACCAATACTATTTCAAATTAGTGTATACAAATATGTAATAAAGTTCTGAATTTAAAAATTAAACAATAGAAATGGAAATAATTAAGAGAAATTATAGTGTGGTATACGAAACATTAAATAGATAATCATTTAAATTAACAAGCTGCTTATAAATACATTATTTGTATTGAAGATGATTGGTTTTAATTCATACTATTGGAAAGTTTGGGAAATTTTATGGTTTTATATGGAATAATTTTTAGTGAGATGATCAACAATATATATAATGTTACATATATGAAGATATAAAAGGGATATTGTTGCTAATGTGACACAGAGTGTTATTTATATGATGAGTAAATGGAGATAGATATATTATTGTGATATTACTATAAAATAAAACAGATGAATTTGTGGTATTAATCTTCTTGATTATGGTTCGAATTGATTTAAGTTGGGATGGAGGGATAGATAGAAAGTGTTGTTTGTACAGGGATTTTGTTGTTGTTTGGTTTTTATTTTACACATCCATACAGCCATTCTGAAAAACGACAATATGTATAAAATCAGTCCCTCATGGATACAATTATAACGCTGCCTAAACGCGTCAAACTAAAAATTAATCCCTGTTCAGACAACACTTTCCATCCCTCCGTCCTAACGTAAATCATTTCGAACCCTAATCAAGAAGATTAACTCCGTAAATTCATCTGCCTCATCTTATAATAATGTAACAATAATATATCTATCTATATTTACTCATTAGCAACACTATCAATTTTATTAATTTTTCAATTTATATCTTCATAAGTTATTGGTAACTTTATACATATTGTTGATCATCTCACTAAAGTTATTCCATATAAAACTGTAAAATTTCCCAAACTTTCCAATAGTATGAATTAAACTCAATCATCTTCAGTACAAATAAGGTATTTATAAGCATCTTGTTAATTTAAATGAATATCTATTTAATATTTCGTATATCACACTATAATTTCTCTTAACAGTTTCAATTTCTAATGTTTAATTTTTAAATTCATAATTTTATTACATATTTTTAATAAAATAATTCAAAATAATATTGGTTTTCCCCAGACTTGAAAATGGTGAAAAATCACCGAATCATGTCATAGTCATAGAAGAAAAACTAAACCATATAAAATAAGGAGTAAGGAATAAAAATAATAAACAAGACGATATAGCCTTACTATCAGATAAATTAATGTTTACCAAACAAAGTACTATACGAGGACATTCTCAAAATAACTATAGGAAGAAAATTTGATGGTATATGTATCGAAATCTTTCACTCAAACAAATATTCTTCAATTCAAAGAATGCAAAAACTTCATAAACGATCCGTCCTCGATGAGTATTACAATTTCTTACCTCTTGCCGGATCTTTAAATCTTCTGTTTGGTTAATCAGATGGTGAACTATAATAGCAGTTCTGCTTGCCTGAAAATCAAGAAACAATTTGGTTACTTAAAAGGATTTAAATATTTGTAATAATGATATCTGTACAGTTTACCATTTTGTCAATCACATTTAATGTATAGTCAGAGATGTGAGCATAGCCATCTAAAATAAGTGTATACCAATGACAAAATCAAAAATATAATTTGTTGGGGAAGAGGGTATAACATTTATCAGCTATATTATGTGTGTAAGTTTTTCTATTGAGAACTTATCAGCAAATTAACACGATGCCTTGATTTGTGAACTGCTCCTTTTCTATCTCGTGCGTTAGTGTCTTAGGATATGGAAGGGCTAAGATAAGAGTACTTACGGTGGGCATGTAGGGAACGCAAGTTGAGGTAAGTGTTTTTGTGGTTTTTATAGCAAAACATTTTTTTGTCAAAATAAATAAAAGATTACTTCGGTAGAACCAGATAGTTTAATTTTCTTCACATTGTGATAACAACAGTTGTTGAATTGTCTGTCAAGAGTGTCCTGGGATTTATTGAAAATATTTATCTTCATTTAAAAGGTGTATCAATTAATGCCGCTATTCTTAGTACAGATATTCAACAGCTATTGATATCACCTTGTGAAGAAAATTAAGCTAAATCTTGCTACCGAAGCAATATTTGATTTATTTTGGCTAAAAAGATGTTATGATATAAAAACTCTAACAACTCTTACTGTTTCTCGCGTTCCCTACACCTCCTCCATTTAAGTGCGTGAACTTAAGGCCATTGGTTTTGTCGAGTGCAAGTCTAAACCCTATTTGGCGGGATGGTGGGCGGGAGGGTGAAAGGCGTGACGTGGTTTCACAAATGACCAAAGTAGCCTTCCGCGCCAACAAGAACAGATGGATCACGAAAACCGTAGATGGTGCTAGCTACCGGACAGGTCTTTCGAAAAAATCACACGTTTGGAAATTTGAGTTTTCTCGAAAACGAGTGAAATCTTTGGGTTAATATTTTCAACATCTCTTCTAAGATAATGTATCAATGTTTATTAATTGTTACTTTTTTTTAAGCCGGTAGTTTTCTATTGAAAAATGTCAACTTTATCGATATTTGATTATGGTTAAAATTATAGAGGAGGTGTGTATATAAAAAGTATAACTTAATCAACGTGCTTCTATTCTTGAACAAACCGTTTCCGAAAATAAAATTGCCAAACAATAAAAATTCTTGAAGATAATCATTTGTTCCCATGGCTCTGCATTTCCACGCCAAATGAAAAGAGACAGTCGCAAGATGCATTGGGTTTCACAAAAGAGCTTCGAATTCACAATTTATGCAAAGTCTTTAATATTCAAACTAAGCAACTTATTACCCGTGTAAACATAATCAAATCTTTATCTAAACACACGTATCCGAGCTAGGACCAGAACATTTCCAAATGCCAGAGAGTATTCTTGGCCCTAGCCTAATATTGACCTAACAAAGAAGAGTACACGTTTGAATACATTTTATAATTACCTGGAATTTCGTCAAGTTGCAGGTCCTTGCGATGACACACATAATTGAAACGCAAACAGCCAGCCAAAAACACATGTACGCATTTACGGTACTCGCATGACTAGGATATATTTCCATGCCTATCATAGACGACAAGATGAGGTATGCCATGAAGACGATGGAGGTAAATGATTCTGTCAGATAAAAAAGAGTTTGAACCGAGTATGTGGAATTGACTAATCTGGCGATGGAGTATAAGGCATCGTATTTTGAGCTGAGCTCCGACAACTGGTTGACTACAAGAGTATTCTGCGAGCGAATAGCCCTTTTGGCCAAAGCGGGATGAATCATGGAAAGTTCTTTCAACATGACTGGATGAAGAGTCATCTGAAGCGTTGGCGTAATATCTGTCATGACAAGAGATTTCATAGCGGTCAGCTGAGAATTGATAGTGACAAAATAACGGCGGAGAGCATCAACCAAGGCGCAGAATTGAAAACAGACCAGTACCATTGAAGATGTACTTATGAGATGTGCTGAGTCAAGAAGGAATTGTACAGTCTCCTCGCTTATAGCGAATTCCACGTATAAGGTAACCGACATAGAAACGAACAGACAGAAAACTTCAACAACTAGTATCCAAAAAAGTGCGTTATAATTGTGACGAGACATAGAAAGGGATTGGTCAATTTGGTGTAATTTTGAATAAACTCTTTCCAGTTTTTTCCCATTTGCAATACATAAACATCGCACTAGAGCCGACGTAATTAAACTTACAACTATAATCATAAAGCGAGTTATTTTGAGTAAAGAATTGAACTCTTGTATTTTCAACTGCTCATATACTAAAAATGCAAAGCCTATTAATGCAACTAAAGTAATAAGCAAATTGTATAAAACTGCTTTCTTGTTTATTTTGAATTCTCCAATATTTTGATTCCCAGAAAAAGTAGGACATGAAAGTCCGAAGATATTTGATGACAAAATAATGGGGCTCATTGCCGAATAAACTTTATGTCCTGACATCACAAATAAAGTAGAAAAAAAGGCTTTCTTAGTGGTTTGTCCGTAAATATTATGAACTGCCGTCGACCCCAGAAACGTTACAACTACGCAGTTTGGATAATTACTTAATCTCCTTCGGAATACAAAAATCAATAAGGAATAAAAAGACTAGTTGGGCTTTTATTGATTAGAAAAATTCATTACCATAATGGGCACAATTAACTAAGCGGTCTCCTTAATAAAGCTTCGTGTGTACTTGTTGGATTTTACTAATTAGAAATATACAAATAAACCTACATACTTACTTAGTTAGAAGTTATAAAATAGTTGCATATTTAATAACCTGTATACATACTGGAAAATTATTTTTATCGATTTCTTACTAATTAAATTTGGTAGAACTTTGATCCAAAGTAGATGTATTATATAAAACAATATACTCTTAAAATATTTATTTTAAATTTTCGGATAATTAATTAATTTTTCTCATATTATTAGAAGTAATTATTTATGTTCACATAATTTTATAAGCAAGCCTGACATAATATAACAAGTACTGTACATTACAGAAAAAAGTTTTGAACAAGTTTATTATTTTTTATTATAATGCCCAAGCTAATTTTGATAAAAGCAAAAAAGATAAGCCACATAAAAGCCTTATCTTAATTTATTTGGGAAAATAATCAATTAATAACATCGTATACTATGTTTGTAATGATGGATGTTTGGATGTTTATCTTTAAACCGAATAAGAGAGCAATAACATTTTTTTTTAATGATTTAGCACCGCGCGCTAACTATACGTTCGGGTTATACGCTTAAGCACTAATTACGCTAATGGGTTAGGAATTGGGAAGGTCAAATTTAAAGGAAGTGAATCCACATGTGCGTACCCGCCTCGGTGGCGTAGTTGGCTAACGCACTTGTCGTGTTGAGCTCGACTGTTGAGGACGGGGAGATCGAGGTTTGAATATCGGTCAGGTGAATTGGGGGTGGTTTTTCCTAAATGGTTTTCCACTTTCCCACAACGCAAATGCGGGCTCACTTATATAATTCAACCTTCCCAATTCCTATTCCAATAGCGTAATTAGTACTTAAAGCGTATAAACCGAACGGGTAGTAAATACGCGGTGCTAAATAATAAGAATAATAAAAAACATGTGCGTGGAGGGAGAGTGGAAAACCATTTAGGGAAAACCACCCCCAGCTCACCCGGGTGAGATTTGAACCTTGATCTTCCAGTCCTCGGCAGCCTAGCTCAACACGAAACTAGCCCGTTAGCTAATTACGCCACCGAGGCGTGTAGTAACAAATAGATCAACCACTTAGAAGTGTTTTATTGAAATTGAAGAGGACCAAGGCATCTAAGTATTGGTACTCTAAACTAATTGGCACAACTTAGAAACAATGTTTAGTTTCTAGTTTCCAGAGTTACCATACATGGTGGGGTGGAAACAATTAGCCGATCTATGCTGAGGAAAGTGATGAACAACTTCGTGAGGTTCGCATGACGTCCGGTGGAGCTCACCTGAGTGATCTTATCTTCAAAAAGTGAAAAATTATATTATTATTATTATTATTAGTAGTAGTAGTAGTAGTACCATGTCTTGCTACCCGTTCGGGTTATACACATTAAAATGTGTAGTATGTACAGTAGCCCCATGGCTTCTTTGGTGCTGACTGGCAGCTTACATCTGACTTCTGACAGTCAATATTTAGGTATATACCTAAATTTTTACTGTCAGAAATGACAGCTGCTAAACATATGTTTTTACAGATCATATGGTTTGGCGTAGGGATACACAATTTGGTCTGGTAACTTTTCAAACCCATCAGCTGTCAGCTGCCAGTCAACACCAAAGAAGACATGGGGCTACTGTAGTATGCTTTTATTTAGATAGTGAATATTTACTTTTCAATTAAACTGTTAATTTTCAAGTTACTTATCGTCTAATTGTTTGGGCCCCATCATGGATAAGACTATCAGAACATAGTTCAATTAACTAATAAATAATTATTCCTGGGTAGCTCAGTGGTAGAGCATTGGCGTACTTAACCAAGGGTCCCAGGTTCGATTCCCGTGTACAGGCATCATTTTTAAACTACCTGACTAGCTGGTCGAATGGTCTAAGGCGTCCCACTCGTGTTATATTGGCCCAGTGATGACGGAGAGATTGGGGTTCAAATTTTGGTAGGGTATTTGAGGGTGGTTTTTCCTAAATGTTTTCTCACTCTCCTTTCACTCGGATGTGGGTGGATTACCTCTAAAATACTTCCTTCCTCATCCTTACCCCATTGGAGTAATTATCATATATGTGCATAACCTGAACAGATAGTAAGACGCGGTGATAGAAAATAAATTATAAAAAACTAATAAAAGCTAACTACAGATATAATCAAACTCAACTTGCTTGTAAGAATTCCCCCCTAAATGTACAATTTTAATATTAATGTTGGTGCACCCATACTTACCAGCCCTCTGCATAAACAAAATTGTATGACCTCAGTACATTGGTTTGGGATTCCCCCTACCCTCCCACCTACCTTTCCGTCACAAGAAAACCAGACAAGATGAAACTAACACCATTTACGGCGTACCTACCAGTGTACGATGACTATTTATTAATAACAACAAGTAATAATTATATTTCACGTCCGGGCTACATCACTCGTAGCCCAGTTCGTGTAAATACTAGCCTGTACTAATGTACCGTCACCCAAGGGACACCCGAATGTACTAATCGTACATCCATTCCGTGGAGGCTCTTTCCATGTCCCAATTAGGTGAGGTGATGGTGATAGTGAGTATGATGGTGATAGTGAGTATGAGGGTGGTAGTGAGTATGAGGGTGATAGTGAGTATGAGGGAGATAGTGAGTATGAGAGTGGTAGTGAGTATGAGGGAGATAGTGAGTATGAGGGTGATAGTGAGTATGAGGGTGATAGTGAGTATGGTGGTGATAGTGAGTATGAGGGTGATAGTGAGTATGATGGTGATAGTGAGTATGATGGTGATAGTGAGTATGATGGTGATAGTGAGTATGAGGGTTATAGTGAGTATGAGGGTTATAGTGAGTATGGTGGTGATAGTGAGTATGAGGGTGATAGTGAGTATGAGGGTGATAGTGAGTATGATGGTGATAGTGAGTATGGTGGTGATAGTGAGTATGGTGGTGATAGTGAGTATGGTGGTGATAGTGAGTATGAGGGAGATAGTGAGTATGAGGGTGATAGTGAGTATGAGGGTGATAGAGAGTATGAGGTGATAGTGAGTATGAGGGTGATAGTGAGTATGAGGGTGATGGTGGGTATGAGGGTGGTAGTGAGTATGAGGGTAATAGTGAGTATGATGGTGATAGTGAGTATGAGGGTTATAGTGAGTATGATGGTGATAGTGAGTATGAGGGTTATAGTGAGTATGATGGTGATAGTGAGTATGAAGGTGGAAACATTTAAGCCTAACTAACCAAACCCTGGTGACCATTGGGGTAATTCACCATCCGGGAAAAATAACTAAGGTACCAGCTGGGAATCGAAACTGGAATTCCTAGGATCGTGGCCAGGTGCACTGACCATTACATCATGGGACTGGTTTTAACAACAAATGAACATCGGTCGCATGCCATTAGAAGTGGCATTTGAATTAGAAAGAAGTACAGACAAAACATATAACCAATACAATTTTCTAGTATTTTATTTAAAACTGTGAGAAAAATCGCTTATATCAGGTATTTTGTGAGCTTTTTGAAACCGTACAGCTCAAAGTTTTTTTTATGACATCCGGAACACTAGCTTTTAGCTTCCATAAATTCACCAACTGACGTAGATTACTACAACCAATATCATCGCTGAGCTAACTGTATGTCTTATGGAAATAAACTTTTTCTTTGCTGGGTGACCTGGTGTTCTAGTGGTAATGTGTCGGACTTCTGTGCTGGGAGTCTAGGGTTCAATCCCCGGGACCATCACATATTTATTTATCTGATTGCCAAACCCTTCCTTCACCTCTGACAAGACGTATATTAGTCACAACTTGTGAATGTGTGGAATGTCCGGGCCTCCAGCGTGGTTCGGATCCCACGTTAAACTTTAGGTCCTCCATTTCATATCACAATCACCATACTATTACACTTTATCGTAAGTGCGTATAACCCAAACGGGTAGTAAGACGCGGTGCTAATAATAATAATAATTTATCTTCGCCCTCTCTCAATTAAGTGTTGCCAAATCTCCTCACTTTCAGTTATGTCAGAAGATGGTCACTTAGGTAATAAGGAGCTACTGGAAACATCAACTAGCCAGCGTTGAAAAATTTGTCTTATATAATATTTGAGGGGAGATTGACCACACAAAAACGAGAAAATGACAACGCTGTTTTCCAACAGAAGTAGCCATGCAGTTGCCTCAGAGATGATTACTGCGTGGCTACTCCAGGCTACGCTTGGCATTCCTTCAAAGAGAGAGAAAATTCTTAATTTAATCGCTTAAGACTCATATTATAATATTAATTTAAAATGTTAATCAATATATTTAAAATTACGGCTTCGAGGTACACATGTTTGTGCACAGGAGCTACTAATTTTAAAATGTCAGTCCTTTGCCTGCGGTAGATATTGCGAATTGCTCATAGTAGACAAACAAACAAACAAACAAACAAACAAACAAACAAACTATTCCTTTTATTAATATAGAATACAGACTGCACTATCTGGCACATTGACGAATCATGCATCAATTTTTCAATATCTTTAGCCTTTAATTTGTAGATATGTAGACTAGAGATTTTAAAAATATAAATAAATAATTTAATTACAAAACCTTTTAGAACCGTAACCCAGTTTTTAAAACCACAAACTTTTGCAACCCCTACTTCCCCTCAGCTTTAATTTATTTATTTTATGTACTTAACGTGCACTTTATTAAACGACTGATTATATCACCACATGATAATTTCTATGGGCGATAGCGAAAGAACCTATCAATTTTGCCAAGAAAGGTATTTTTCACATACCTTCCAGGGTTCTTTTACATGAGACAATCGACATAGGACCGACGGCTCTACTTACCATTCAAAGGAAGTTGTGCTACGGATTTTTATCGCTTGAAAATAAATCCGTCAAGAAGCCACGAACATCGGGTTCTGAGGCTAGAACTTTACCCCAAAACCACCAAGGTCGACACCAGCTTTAATGCCCATAAGAATGGGCTGGAGAGGGGGCTGTTTTTTAATTTAATGGTTATTATTACAGTTCTTTAAAATTTATTATTGAATATTATATTACAAAAACTAATCTAGTTTTCATAATGAGACGTGTGCAAGGGCTGCGCTTATTTCCGGTTTCTATTGATGACGTAATTTACTTTGACACCAAAGGAGACGCGGACATAAAACCATATTTTCATATCCGTATATTTTGTGATTTATTTTTTACGTGATTTTTTAGTTTCAGATAATAAATACAAAATTGTCACACCTCAAAATATTTTCGTGACCTCCAGATCTAAATTTGTATGTATCATAAAAATCATCTTCTATATTTAAGCTTTCTTTTAAAAAGACTATTTAAATCTGCTCAGTAGGATTATGGGAATGGTTTTCTTTAATTGTGTCACTTATATTGACAATTATTTAAACTTTGATACAATATTTAACAAAGTAAATAATATTTTTATTTATAAATTTTTTATATTGGTTCGATAAAACACGAATATCTTAAGTAGTAAATTGATATTTTCTGAAATTTTTGGTAACACTATCAATATGTAAGTCTTTATTTAAAAATAAGATAAAGCTCAAAAAATCTTTGTTTAAGAAATATCCTTACCTTTAAAATGTGTTGATTATGTTTTATTTGAGGTAGGGTTTAACGTGCCCTCTTTGAATCGATTTTTTATATCAACACACTACTTACAAACTAACTTAATCTCTAACAGACACAACATCCAGCCTCTGGTTGTTAATTCATCACTGTGAAAGGTAAAACCTACATTTTACCAATGATACATTATTCAGCCATGCCGGGAATCGAACTTTGGGCATTCAACTCAATAGGAATACATTCTACCAACTGCGCTAAGGTGTCTGATGTCAGTTTAGTAAATTGTCTCTCTTCCTCTTTCCTTCCACCATTCCTTCTCCTCTGTTTACTTCTATTCGTCTCTTCTCACTCACACATTTGCTTTTATCTGCTCCTACCATATCTTTCTTTCTTTGTCTTCATTGTGATCTTTTTCTTCCATCCTTCAACTCCATCATTCTCCTTGGGACTTTTTCCATTTCTATTAAAATATATAGAGATGATATTATATAAGTCGACCCTTTGTGGTATTGAGGTAAGGTGCTCGCCTCAGGACTCAATGTTCGTGGCTTCAAGCCCAGCCGGAGTTGACGTATTTTTTTGGGCGATAAAAATCCGTAGCACAACTTCCTTCGGAGGGGAAGTAAAGCCGTCAGTCCCGTGTCGATGGTGGAATGTAAGAAACCCTGGAAGGTATGTGAAAATATCTTTCCCGGCAAAATCGGTAGGTCCTTTCACGCTCGCGCATAGAAATCTAGTGTGGAAGGCAACGGGGAACCACCACCCTTCCTGAACTCCCCTAGTACACGAGATTTCCACCAGATGGTGTAGGTAGCTCTAAGCAAGTAACTCATCAAACCAACCTTTGTGTTGTTGACTTATGAAGAGATATTCTGGTGCTATGAGTGACTTCTTTTTGAAAAACAAAGGGGACGATTAGTTTTTTTAAATTATTCTAAATTTTCCTGCGGAACGGGGCAGAGGGGAAACACATTGTTGAGCAAAGATACCAATCTTACCCAGCCGTGAATAAGGCTTTGACCTTCCATATCACAGTTGGGAGGGGAAACCACCACAACCACGACTGTCACTGTGTCACCTTTGACGAGGGCAGACCGGTGTTCGAATCCCGGCTTTTTTGTTCTTATAGACCCACGTTTTTCTACCTGTTCAGGTTATACCTATTTGTACTAATTAATTTAATAGATTAGGGATAAGAAAGATTTATTTTAGAGGAATTGTTCTTGCATTTTCATGTAAAGAGAGTGAAAAACCATATTGGAACAACTCTTAATTACACCCGACTGGAATTAGAACCTCAATCTCACCGTCATCGGCAGTTCAGTCTAACATGAGAGTGACACCTTAGACCATGCGACCACCAAAACGGGCCCCCCAGCTTATTGCGCTGGAAGAAATGGGGTTTCAATGTGTGAATTTTATTTCAAATTCTCCATCCGCGCTTCACTCTAGTAGGCCTAAAAGTATAATCCCTTTAAGCTACCCTACTTATTATTTCACTTAAGGTGGGGGTGTTGGAGACGCGAGAAAAATTGGGGTTCGATCTCCGACCCCGGCACAGATTTATCTGATTATCAAACACTTCCTTCATCTCTGAAAAGACATGTATTAATCACAACTTGTGAATGTGTGGAATGCCAGTCCTCCACCGTGGTTTGGATCCCATGTTAAACTGTAGGTCCTCCATTTCCTCTCACAATCACCCTATCATTACATATTACCGTAAGTGCGTATAACACGAACGACTAGTAAGATGTGGTGATAATAATTAATTATGGTGAAACATATTTTAGGTCAAAATAAATCAAACATTGCTCCAGTAGTGAGAATCAAATAGCCAAAGCTATTGTATTTGAATTAGTGAGGATTTACTCGCATCTAGATATCATATTCTGAAAACTGAACTGAACTGGACACGGAAATCGAAACCGGGACCTTTGGCTTAGTACAATAATACTCTAACCACCAAGGTGGTTATGTTATCTGATAGCTCGTGATCTTAATAAATCACATACAGTAGTTGTAGCCGACGGTCTCTGCACGTCCATCATAGACTCTGCCTTAAACTATGAGTGAATAATGACCCTGGGAACGGGATGATTCCTGGATAACTCAGTGGTTATAGCGTTAGCATACTAAGCCAAAGGGTCCCGGGCTCGATTCCCGTGTCCTAGTGTCATTTTTCAATTTTCAGAATATGATATCCAATAGTAAGGTTTAGTTTAATTTTCTTCATACGGTGATGTCAACAGTTGTTGAATATCTGTCATAAGCATTGCGCCATTAGATGATAAACTTTTTAAATGAAGAGAAAAAGTTGTCATTAAATTCCAGGACAACCTTCACAGATATTCAACAACCGTTGATATCACCATGAAAAGAAAATTAATCTCTAAGTTTCGAATGAAGCAATATTTGATTTATTTTGACCAAAAATATGTTTTGCTGTAAAAACTGCAAAATTACTGCCCTCAAATCTCTCTCCCATCTAAAGGACGTTCATTGCCTGCCTGTGGCGTCACGACAAGTCAAGATAGGATTTCACATTTTAATGCGTTTGAATTTTAATCAGCCGGTTTTAAAGATATAAAATTTAAACAATAAACATAAACTCTTAAATAATTCTAAGAATATTCCTACAGTGTAACAAATTTATTATTTTTACTTTGATGTAATATTTTGTGAACGATTTTTTTTATTAATCATTTAAACTCAGACTATATGGTTTAGTCACGAAAATTGCCTGTAGGAGTCTTCCCACATGGACGTAAGTTAAAAAAAAAAGTTCACGGTAGCAAATGTCTATAAGGAAACGTGTATATTAAATGCAGCTCAACGCAATTCAAATAGAATTAAGATAGTACGTAGGGGCTGTTATCAGTAGATAGTCTCGAGACCTTACAAGCTGAAATAATTAATTCATTCCTTATCTTTCTGTTTCCTGGCCTGGCGTCTAAGTGTGTGATAGTACTTATACTGATTAGGTGCGCCATGCTATGATAACCTCTTCGAATTCACCAAGTAGGCAACTTCACGAAGATGAATAATTTGACAGGAATGTGTCTTCGTAAACCAGGAGGAATGTGTCATCGTAAGCCGGAGATATGTGCATTCGTAAACCGGGAGGAATGTGTCTTTGTTAGCCGGGAGGAATGTGTACAAATTTGACAGACTAGACTGACTGACAAGTTGCATATCATTAGGTAGGCAGGAATGCCCGGCCACGATCAACCTGTCCGAAGAGTTAGCCCATATAAAATGCAACCGACGGATACTCTTGTGACCAGCAGGGCTATTATGACCATTTGACGCAAAGCTAGTTGCGATTGCCAGTTAGATTCATTTTCGGGGAAAAGATAGAGTTTGGGTTATTATGACCACCACACTTTATATCGTCTGCTAGTTCTAGCTTCGACTTTGCTTCTTGTGTCAACGCACAGAATAAAATCAGTTCGCGTCACCATTTGGCAACACTTTCCCGAAGAATATTACCTTTTAAGAAGTTAGAGGCTAGAAATTAGTAATTATATTCTACATTGGGATTTGTTTTCAAGTTTCTTGTTCAAAGTAACCGGCAAGAAATTATTAGTGAAAGAAATCAGCCAAAACGGCTTACAAAGGATTATTTCGTGGTATTGCAAAACAAAACAAACAGTAACAAAATTTAGATATGTGTGTGTGGCCGCAGCCGACGCGGTCTAGCGCTACTCTCACGTTAGACTTGACTGCCAAGTAAGGAGAGATCGGGGCTCAATCCCGGTCAGGTGAATTTCCTAAAATTACACCTATATCCTCCCTTACCCATTAGCGTAGCAGGTGCGTTGAATGTATACATTCAACGGTAGGTGTATAGCCCGAACGGGTAATAAGACACGTTGCTTAAAAAACCTACAGAATACGAGTGTTTTTTTACGAAATGGTTTACAACTTTGCCATCATGCAAATGCATATACATTTCCTCTAAACTCCTAACTTCAAATTAGAATAATTAATATATAATATGGAAATTTGAATGGTTAGTGAAACCCTGAATAAAACATTTACAATACAATAATATATAATATAATTAGCCGATACGATAGTAATGGTTATATAAAAATATAATTATCATGTATTGATATTCTTGGTGATTGTTGGTTTCGAAAAAAAATTGCGTATGCCAGGCCTCCACCGTGGTTCGGATCCCACGTTAAACTGTAGGTTCTCCATTTCATCTCACAATCACCCTACGATTACACATTAGTGTAAGTGCGTACAACCCGAACGGGTAGTAGGACGCGGTGCTAATAATATTTGTAAAGACCTATTTTGATTATAATAATATTGAAATATTTTAACATATAAGCTTTACACACACACACACACACACACACACACACACACATATATATGGTTTATGGTCTTACCAATTAAATTAGCCGTTAGTAGCAAGTGTGCCAAACCTATCGATAGTAATAAAAATGTCAGTAAGGGGGAATGTCGATTCCGATTACACAAAGAGCCAATTAAC
>CABFVX010005072.1:36814-55607 GCA_902151425.1 Timema shepardi | reverse complement strand
GTGGACTTTGTGATGACATTACAAGGCCTCTCTCTCTCCTCTCTCTCTCTCTCTCCTCATATGACTCGACGAACCATCTCCAAAGACGCGCTAAAACACTAAACACACAAGAAACTCGGCCAGGGACCGGGTGAAAGGGAACCTCATCTCTTGTGTGTGTTTACAATGAAGCAACGTGATGACGTCATCGATACGTCACAGTGACTTTGCTAGGGATTCGGAAGAATCGCGCTAATTCGGGCGACTACAGTAGACCCATGGCTTCTTTGGTGCTGACTGACAGCTCACAGCTGACTTCTGACGGCTTTTAAAAGTTATCAGACCAAATTATGTATCCCTACGCCGAACTAAATGATCCGCAACAACATGTGTTTAGCAGCTGTCACTTCTGACAGTCAAAATGTAGGTATATACCTAAATGTTGACTATCATAAGTCAGCTGTGAGCTGACAGTCAGCACCAAAGAAGCCACGGGGCTACTGTATTAATTAATGACCGGGAAGAAAGTTTGGTGAATGTCTGTCTTGACTATCATTTTTATGCTCTCGTATAAAGAAAGGATCGTAATTTTGAAAAATAATTCTACCTCGAGAGTATGATGGATATAAGGGTACCCATTTCGATTCCTGGCATGGCCAAAAAAAATAAAAAATCTTATCACCACGTCTTACTACCCGTTCTGGTTGCACGTTTATGTACTAATCACGGTTTTAGGGATCAGGAAAGTTATATTTAGAGGAAGTTTACCCGCATTTGCGTGGAGGGAGAGTGTAAAACCGCTTTGGAAAACCCCCCTCAATACACCCGACCGAGATTTCCCGTCATCGGCAGTCTAGTCCACTGCTAGAGTAGCGCGTTAGACCACGCGGTCACCGAATTGGGTGTCATAAAAATAGATTATTATTGTAAATGCGGGATTTTTTCCCCCCTCATTCACCGTGAATAATAAATACCTCATATAAAAAATAAATGGTCGTTTCATTTGCCTCCATAATCCAAAAGAGTCTGTCTGTCTGTCTGCTCGTCCCTGGGGCTACAGTCGAAACTTTATATTTAAATGGATCCTCGCTATTTTATTTTTTAACACCGTTTTAGCCGCATATACTCGTAAATATGATATTCTTTAGATTAAAGATGTCTGAGTCATCTGATAGCTCTTGATCTTAATTGACCACTCATATGTAGTTTACGATTTAAGCAAATCCATCACAGACTCTGCCCTACAATATGAGTGACCCTGGGAATGGAAAAACTCTTGTATAGGTCAGTGGTTAGGGCATTGTTATTTATATATTATTTAATAGTTTTATTTTTTATTTTGATTCCAGCCTTCAAATAAAGAGTAGTTTATTGATGAATTTTTTGAAGATTAGATAATTTTTTCTCTAAAATGCCTCTGACAATTTTGTTCAAAATGGGTATCTTGGGCGTGTTTTACAGGTTAGATAAGAATGTATCAGCCTTAGCTGTGTTTTTTTTAAACAAAATGAACAGTGTATGATCGAGTGAAATTTTTACAATACCTCCGGTAACTTCTTTGAAGTGGAGCGAAATCTAACCACCCGTTTCAGTGGTCTAACGCGCTACTCTCGCAATAGACTAACTACAGTAGCCCCATGGCTTCTTTGGTGCTAACTGAGAGCTTTGAAACGTTACCAGACCAAATTATGTATCCCTACGCCGGACCAAATGATCTGTAAAAACATGTATTTAGCAGCTGTCACTTCTGACAGTCAACATCTAGGTATATACCTGAATGTTGATTGTCAGAGGTCAGCTGTGAGCTGTCAGTCAGCACCAAAGAAGTCATGGGGCTACTGTAGAGAGATCAGGGTTTAAATCTCGGTCAGGGTGGTTTTCCTTAAATGATTTTTTCACTCTCCCTCCACGAAAATGCGTACACCTTTCCTTTAAATTCGACCTTCCTAATCCATAACACTCAAGCTTAATTAGTACATATGCGTATAACCTGAACGGGTAGTAAGACGCGGGGCTAAATAAAAAGAAAATCTAAAAGAAATGTTCTTCTCCAAGCTTAATATAAATAACTTGTGTTTTATTGTTTGTTGATCGAAGTGTGTGTTTGGCCTTAATATCAACAAACCTAAAACGTGACCTTACTCAAGTTCCGCTTTCACCTTGACCCGGTGACCTTACTGTGTTCACGAACACCATTCGTGTTTCGTCTCTTGTTCGATTCCGGATCATCTATACAGAGATAAACAGCACTCACGACTTACAAACTGACAACCTAAACCAGCGACATGGTTCCAATAATTCTAGCCTTTTTATATATATATATATATATATATAAAATAAAACATTTATAAAGTATTAACTTAAGCATGAACATGCAGTCCGAATGTCAGTCTCACCCGGTCTAAATTTTCCAGGTGACGAGGAGCTTCAGGATTCGAATCCCGGTTGGATTTACCGAAGGTGTTTGTTTCTTGAATTACTTGTCACGTTTCCTCAACGCAAATGCGGGCACATTTCCTCTATATTCTACCATCCTCACCCTCCATATTGGTGTAATTAAAAGTGTGCAGACCTGGTAGGTATAAAAACTCAAAATATTTTATTTATTTTTAAAACGCTAGTCAAATTCGTATCTCATTGAATATACAGTTTTATTATTATTATTATTAGCACCGCGTCTTACTACCCGTTCGGGTTATACGCACTCACGCTAATGTGTAATGGTAGGGTGATTGTGAGATGAAATGGAGGACCTACAGTTTAACGTGGGATCCGAACCACGGTGGAGGCCTGGCATTCCCCACATTCACAGGATGTCTTGTCAGAGGTGAAGGAAGGGTTTGGTAATCAGATAAATCTGTTCCTGGACCGAGGATTGAACCCCGGCCGCCATCACAGAAGTCTGACACCTTACCCCCCTAGACAGCCAGGTCAGCTACCAAATTTTAAAGTTTCCCTTGAATTCGCGAAGAGTTTAAAAACTTTTTTTTTTCTCTCTTTATCTGCCTTAATCGGCATTCGAACCCAAGTCTCCTAACTTTCGATGGCCATGATGATGGTCGAGTGGTTAGAAGGGAAGTAAATACGCTTCAATAAACAATAGTTATAGTTTGTCACGGAATGACCGTTGATTGTTTACCGAGAAAATTCGTGTCCACATTGTTCATGAAGTTACTGTGGATCAAAACAACTCAGGACAGCTCACAGCTCACAGCTCACTTGCTCTCATATGTAAACAGCTCTTGGCGGAGGCGGACCTGCATCAAGGATAATCACTAATGTTGATAACAACACCTTAATGTTGTACATAATGACTAACACCTCCCCTATCCCCTACATTTACTCTCACTCTAAGGTATAGTACGATTTTGGTAGAAAGAACACTAGAAGTTAGTTACTAAAGTTACTAAAACAATGTTAATATATTCATACATAAAGTCATGTCATCTGCAGATGTTACTTTTGATAGATATTATCAATATCTATAAAATAACACAAATAATATGAGAAAATATTATCAATGTTGGCCTCAAAGAAATATATTTTGATTTTCTCTACTGCTCTCCCAACAAAAATCAGGGTGTATACAAAAACAAGAGGCTCAGAGCTACTAGAGCTCTCCAGTGATTATATTACTGAGTTGATAGCTAATTATTTGTATTTTTGCTATTTATCACCGTGTCTTACTACCGGTTTGGGTTATAAGCTCGCGTATTAATTACGTTAATAGTTTTAGGAAGGTTATATTTAGATGAAGTGTACCCGCATTTACGCGGAGGGAGAGTGGAAAAACCTTTTTGAAAAAAAATCTCAGTACGCCCGACCGAGACACGAACCTCGATCTCCTCGTCATCGTCAGTCTATTCTACCGTGAGAGTAACACCTTAGACCACGCGGCCACCGAAGAGGGTTACTACATTGATACAAGAATAATTGAGTTTTCTGGTCATCCCCCACACACTGCCTGCATAACAAACAAAATGACTGGTTATATTAACCAGGTACTAATCTGTCCATCAACCTAGATTTAACTAGGTACTAATCTGTCCATCAACCTAGATTTAACGGGCCTAGGTCCCGAGTTTAATAACGTCTCTAGCTGATAGTGTGAGGATGTTCTCTTGGGAGCAGGGCTACCAACCTCCGGTCGTAGCTTGAGTTATTGCTCGACTATCAGTCGTTTGGAAACGTATCGTTCTCAGAAGTTGGTGTCACTGGAGTAACGAACTCCCGGCTGGTGTTTATGACAGCCCGCAAATGAACTATTGGAGCTATACTTCTATTTAGGAACATATGAAGAGTACAGGGGGGAAAGGAGAAATGTTCCGTTATAACTCAAATTGAGCTAGTGCTGCCATATGTTAGACAATCATTGAGCTAGTGCTACCATCTGTTAGACAATAATTTAGTTAGTGCTGCCATCTGTTAGACAATCATTGAGCTAGTGCTGCCATATGTTAGACAATCATTGAGCTAGTGCTACTCATCTGTTAGACAATAATTTAGTTAGTGCTACCATCTGTTAGACAATAATTTAGTTAGTGCTGCCATCTGTTAGACAATCATTGAGGCTAGTGCTGCCATCTGTTAGACAATCATGAGACCTTTCTAATGTACTTTATATTATAGTTATGGGAGGTATCTGTAATGTTTAAACTAATTTTAAAAGGGTATTTGCTGGGGTCCTTGCGGTGTTTGAGGTATAAAAGTTGTTGTCCAAGAAAATTTGAAGGACGTGGCTTTCCCTCTTTTCCCTTGTATCCTAAATATGGAGATTACTTTCTCAGAGAATATTTGATTTTTCTTTTAACTAAGCTTCATACCCGCTTCGATGGCCGGTTGGTCTAAGGCGCTACTCTCGTGTTAGACTAGACTGCTAATGACAGGTAGATCGAGGTTCAAATCTCCGAGGGTGGCTTTTCCAAACTGGTGCACTTCCTCTAAATATAATCTCCTTAATCCATAAAACTACTAGCGTAATTAGTACACAAGCGTTTATACTCAACGGGTAGTAAGACGCGGTGCCAAAAAGAGAGTACTATTTCAGATAAGACTACGTGATTACGCCACTGGGTTGATTGCAATTATTTCCCCTGTGTTGCAGGTATAAGCTCCCGTACCTTGAACCGCGATACTCCTGTGAATCAATCATGGCCACCTCCTCTCGTGTTATACTTGCCTGTCTGCTCCTGATAGTTTCCCCTGTGTTGCAGGTATAAGAAGCTCCCGTACCTTGCCTTGAACCGCGATACTCCTGTGAAGCAATCATGGCCACCTCCTCTCGTGTTATACTTGCCTGTCTGCTCCTGATGGTTTCCCGTGCTAACTCTGAGGTCTACACCGCCCTGGTTGAGATGGAGGAACTTCTGGAGACAGAGGCCGTTCTTATGAGGACTCTGGAGGATTACATAACAGCTCAGGAGGACAGACTGAACCAGCTGAGGAGGTGAGTAAGGATCCTTTGCTTTTTTTATTCAGGACCTTAACAGTACCGGAAAATGTTCTCATGATATGTTTGGAAGAATAAAAAAAAGTAATCTCTCTGCTTTATAACACACTAGCCTGACGTATGAAAACATTACATTATATTTAGCGACTCGTTTAATGTCAACAAGGGGTTTATAATCAAAATGACTAGCTGTGCATGTATTCAAACATCAAGTCATGTGATATTAATCTGTCACTTTTGATATATAGGCTATAATATAAATGGAATAGTAAAATTCTATCAATGTGACCGCAATTAAATGGGTTTCCATTTTCTACCAGGGTCATTTCTTTCCCTTCAACGAGACAGAAGGAGATAGGACACCCCCTACCCTCAGTAATATTAGAGGGTGTGAGATATCGAGATTAACAAGTCTCACGGGGTTAGTTTTAGAGGGTTGAAGTCGTCTCCTACTTTGGGGTGGCTTGGCTCAAGTTCCTTATCGTACAGATAAGAGATGAAAAATGGTACTTTTTCCGGAATATTTTTCTTTACCTCCCAGAAAATGGGGTGAAGACGCTTGAAATGTCTGCAAGGTTTAAAGTTTACACTTTGTTTTATTTTATTCTAAGGCGTTAACAACCAGAAACATTTTAAAATTATTTACATAAAAGGAGATGGCCAAGAGAGGTCCACAATTCGAATATATGAAATTTTCCAGAGGTCAAATCAAAGTTCTATTTTTTTTATTTTAAATTTCATATTTGTTTTATGTTTAGAAAAAATATACGGTGCATATTTATAAAAGTTTAGAACACTAAATAAAATTTGTAAAATATTTTTGGCCAAGTTACTTCAAATTGAATGTGGGGAATGCCAGGCCTCCACCGTGGTTCGGATCCCACGTTAAACTGTAGGTCCTCCATTTTCATCTAACAATTCACCCTACCATTACACATTAGCGTAAGTGCGTATAACCCGAACGGGTAGTAAGACGCGGTGCCAATAATAATAATAATAATAATACCTCAATTTTTTTTTCAGCTGTCACTATGGTTTATTTGTGAAACTTTGTCATTTGTTAAAATAGAATTATTTTTCGAAATAAAGTCAAAGTTTGCAAAGATTCACACACCTTTACAATAAAATAATCATTATTATTATTAGCACCGCGTCTTACTACCCGTTTGGGTTATACGCACTTACGCTAACGTGTAATGGTAGGGTGATTGTGAGATGAAATGGAGGACCTACAGTTTAACGTGGGATCCGAACCACGGTGGAGGCCTGGCATTCTACACATTCACAAGATGTCTTGTCAGAGGTGAAGGAAGGGTTTGGTAATCAGATAAATCTATGAATAAAACAATCAAACCTATTTAAATTCTCACGTGTGACTACAGCGCTCTGTGGTTGAATGCGTCACTAACGGGGTCTGCTATAGACCAGATAATAACGTTTAATACTTGAATAAACAAAGTATATAAATACGAATAAATCCTCATTTTCCATTATCTGAAACTTAAACAGGTAAATGTTGCAAATCTATCTACTCCCTTGTCAGTCATTGTCAGACGTGATGATCGTTCGCCTAATCGTTGGAACGCGCAAGCCCTAAGACATCGTCTTGATTTATATACTTGTTTTGTTGTTTGGGAAACAGCCACTCGCTTAGTTCATTAGATCTGTCCATAGCAGCCTCTTGGTCAAAGTATAGCACGCTCGCCATTTGTAATAAAAAAAAAAAATCTGCATGGGCACAACTCGCAAGGCCAAAGGTCAATATATATACAGTACAATTTCCGTAAGAAGGCTCACACGCAATATACTTGCTTTCTTTCATTCATACTAATTGATTGGATCTGCAGTTCTGTGGACAGTAGACCTCGCTCCCTCCATCATTAATCTTTTATTGAATTTATTTTAAAATCACAGAATGAGGCTTATTCTACGGTGATGGGATCTTTAATTGCTTGTTTAATCATGTAGATAATAATAAAAATAATAAATAAAGTTGAGACGCGCACGAGATTGACTTCGCCTAGAGCAGTGAAAGCTGTAAGGCATTATTAACGCCACGAACTCGAGAGTCTTTAGTTCGAATCTCCGTGGCTATAAAAACTAAAATAAAAATTCAATCCCTTTTGAATGTCGATTTGCAGCATTATAACTTTTTTTCTCGTTTTATGTATTTTACTTCAGGTTATGGAGAAGTTTATAATAATAATAATAATAATAATAATCTTTTAATTGTGTGGATTTTAGTAAAGGTGCAATAAAATACAACCGATAGACAAAAATAAAAATAAGTTTTCCTCCGGGCCGGATTTGAACCAGCGACCTATGGATTTCTATTCATTTTTAATTCTACAGTCCACCGCTCTACCAACTGAGCTACCAGAGGAAGTTGAAGGAATTGGCGTTCATAGTAAGTTTCGTCAAATGAGAGTATTTATTCATAGATAAATTGATGTAGTATAAACACTAATCGGATCTATATAATATTATGTAACTGTGGATATTGATTTTTTTTAAAGGTATAACAATTGTACATTTTGATTACTTATTTTTTAGGCGTATTGTATTTATGAAGAAAATATAAAGTATTGTTTTTAAATTATTTTTGATCCATTATTTTTAATGACTGTTCTTTTCAACAAAGGCATTAGTTCGATACCAGATTTTCACTTTACTTACTCTATGGCATTAGGAACAAGATTCAAGGCCGACCTTACACAAGTATGACACCTATCGTGTATCTTGAGCTAGTTCTATCCAGTCCACCTCATTACACCCCATATTTTCACGTTTTCAAACAATGTAATTGTAGCAAATAGCAGCCAAGATTTTAGACTTTCAGGCACAGGTTAAAAATAAAACTCATGTTGTCGGGTCTAACACAGAAATAGCACTACCATACAAGACAAGGTGGTCAACTACATTTGACAGACAAGTGGAAAACCTTAATTTACCATCCTATTCCACAGGATATTGTTCGGACAAACTACTCGGCATTGACAGAAGCTCTTCGCCCTACGAACTAGTATAAATGTAACACCCATCCCAACTTGTATCAACACTTATTTTGTCTCAGTCATGGAAGGTTAGGTTAAGTCAGGTTTAGTTTGTAACTCAAAACATGATTGTTTTATAACTTGGTTTAAAATAAGATTTCATCTCGGAAAATATTGTTTTATTTGAGGTATTTAACGTGCACTTTCTGATCGAATTATAAAGTGAACAAACACAACACCCAGCCCCCAGGCCGTTTTGCTTTATCACTGTGAAAGTGGGAAGCCTATATACTTCAACAATGTTTGCCCCGACCTTGTAATGTATGAGAGAGTGCTGGTTGATTTGACCTAGTGCTGGTTGGCCTGACCTAGTGCTGGTTGGCCTGACCTAGTGCTGGTTGACCTGACCTAGTGCTGGTTGGTCTGACCGGGTGCTGGTTGCCCTGACCGAGTACTGGTTGGTCTGACCGGGTGCTGGTTGACCTGACCTAGTGCTGGTTGACCTGACCTAGTGCTGGTTGACCTGACCTAGTGCTGGTTGACCTGACCTAGTGCTGGTTGGTCTGACCGGGTACTGGTTGACCTGACCTAGTGTTGGTTGGACTGACCGGGTGCTGGTTGACCTGACCTAGTGCTGGTTGGTCTGACCGGGTGCTGGTTGCCCTGACCGGGTACTGGATGACCTGACCGGATGCTGGTTGGTCTGACTGGATGCTGGTTGGTCTGACCGGGTGCTGGTTGTCCTTACCGAGTGCTGGTTGGTCTGACCGGGTGCTGGTTGGCCTGACCGGATGCTGGTTGACCTGACCTAGTGCTGGTTGGTCTGACCGGTGGTGCTGGTTGGTCTGACCGGGTGCTGGTTGGCCTGATTGGTTGCTGGTTGGTCTGACCGGGTGCTGGTTGTCCTTACCTAGTGCTGGTTGTCCTTACCGAGTGCTGGTTGCCCTGACCGAGAGTTTCTCCTTATTCCAGACAAGCGGGCGAGTACGCCAAGGAGCACGAGGAGGCCAGTCAGGACGTCCAGGGATACCTCTCCAACCCCATCAACGCCTACCTCCTGGTGAAGAGACTCACCACCGACTGGAAACAGGTCGAGTCCTTCATGGTCGACGACATAACTCAGGGTACGTAGCTCTCCCCTCGTTACATCGGTCAGTGGTCCCTATTTGACTAGCCCACCTAGCCCCTTGTTATCGTGGTTAGAGTGGTCTATCATGAGTCATTGGTCCCCATTTGACTAACCCACCTAGCCCCCCCTGTTATCGTGGTTAGAGTGGTCTATCATGGGACATTGGTCCCCATTTGACTAACCCACCTAGCCCCCCTGTTATCGTGGTTAGAGTGGTCTATCCGTGGGACATTGGTCCCCATTTGACTAACCCACCTAGCCCCCCTGTTATCGTGGTTAGAGTGGGTGATCCTGGATGATTGGTCCCCGGTTTGTGTCCAGGTTTCGCTGAGAACCTGACCAGGTACCACCAGATACTCAAGTTCCCCTCGGACGAAGACTTGAATGGTGCGGCCGTCGCCCTCATGAGGTTACAGGACACTTACAAGCTGGACACTTCTTCTGTGGCTAGAGGGGAGCTGAATGGCATTCAGTACAGCTCAGAGCTTACAGGTCAGTACAGTCTGTTCAAGAGCTGAATGGCATTCAGTACAGCTCAGAGCTTACAGGTCAGTACAGTCTGTTCAGGAGCTGAATGGCATTCAGTACAGCTCAGAGCTTACAGTGTCAGTACAGTCTGTTCAGGAGCTGAATGGCATTCAGTACAGCACAGAGCTTACAGGTCAGTACAGTCTGTTCAGGAGCTGAATGGTGTTCAGTACAGCACAGAGCTTACAGGTCAGTACAGTCTGTTCAGGAGTTGAATGGTGTTCAGTACAGCACAGAGCTTACAGGTCAGTACAGTCTGTTCAGGAGCTGAATGGTGTTCAATACAGCACAGAGCTTACAGGTCAGTACAGTCTGTTCAAGAGCTGAATGGAATTCATAACAGTAGGCAAGAGACCACAAGGGAGATCAAGGAAGAGCTGGGAGGGAAAGATAGCAGCAAGTGTGCAAGTGAGAGAAGGAGAGTATAAGAGAGTGTGGGAGGAAGAATGGTGGAAGGACAGAGGACCCGGCTACAGGCTGGAAACAGTTGATGTTGATGTTAAAGTTAGACTTGAAGTGAGTACAAACTAGAAAAAAATAACAATATATATAGGCTTTGAATTATCCAAATATTTCCTTTTAAAAATCGAATAAAATTTAATTTTTTACCGTTGATTTAAATAGTAATTTCATGGGAAATAATGGTGGGTTTAAAAAATCAAATTTTTGAATTAACTGATATTGAATTAGCCGGTTCCTACTGTATATCAAAACTGACAGCTGAAGATCGTGTGACTTGATGTATGAATACATGAAAGTAAATCTAGGAGCTTTTCTCCCTGTCATATGAGACCTCTCCCATGAAAACTCGACAGAATTTATTCCGATTCTTGCGACGGTTACAGCTGGCGATTGTTTCGAGCTGGGTCGACAGTCGTACAACAACGGTGACTTCTACCACACCGTCCTGTGGATGACGGAAGCGTTGGGTCGATACCAGGATGAGTCAAACAAGACGACGACCAAATCCGACATTCTTGAATATCTCGCCTTCTCCACCTACATGCAAGGTAAGCGTGTTTATGGATTTAGGAAAATATAACCTAACCCAGACAAAGGGAAACTTGATTTTGACCTATATACGGCAAAATAAGTTTTATACATTTCAGATAATAACAATTTTTGTAATCAATATTATTTCTATTGGTCTGCGAAGCATCAAATAAATATCAATTCAAATTTTATATTATTCGACCCAATAATTTGAATCAAACCAAATTAGAAAAAAAAAATTAATGGGGCTTTAGGTTGTTGAAAATCTCACAATGTGGCTAAAATATATGTATAAATATATATATATATATATATATATATTGAATAACAATTCTTGAGAGGTAAAGTAAATAAATGCTTATTAGTTGTCACTGTATTGACCTGAAAATAGGCCGCCCTTTTTCTCCAAAAACAGCCTTCATAAAACCTTTATATAGTCTATAATTGCACCCTTTGATAATACATAACAAATTTGATAACTATGAGGAATGAAGACGCATATTGAAATAGTTTATAACCACCACAAGAGATAGCGCTTGAAGCGTAAACATATTGAAGAACTTAAAGGACTTGGGTTCAAAACTAATCTAACGATCATCATAACTTTTAGCATGTTTAACTGGGATATATTCAATTCGATAACTATTCAAAATTTACAAATAATATTCGCTTTGATTCGAGATATGATTTGAACTCAATAAAACCTGCTCAGCAGATTTATAATTTTATATATATCTTCTTTAGTTTGAGTTGTCGTTGCAATTTTATAGTGACTGTAAAATAACCGCACTTTTGACTGAGTGGTCCAAGTTGTTGTACATTAATAATAATAATAATAATAATAATAATAATAATAATAATAATATTTAGCACCACGTCTTACTACCCATTCGGGTTATACGCTTTAAGTACTAATTACTCTAATGGATTAGGAATTGGGAAGGTTGAATTAGAGGAAGTGAACCCGCATTTGCGTGGAGGGAGAGTGGAAAACCATTTAGGAAACAAGCCCCCCCCCCCAGTTCACCCGACCATGATTCGAACCTCGATCTCCCCGTCCTTAGCAGCCGAGCTCAACACGACAAGCGCGTTAGCCAACTACGCCACCGAGGCGGGTTGTTGTACATTAAACTTGATCAGTATCGACGGGTCAGGGTATGAATTCTTGTAATGCCAGGATCACGATCAATTTAACATTCGTGTAACTTAATACTCGTACAGAGTAAATTATCTGCTAGATTTTTTTAACTGGAACTGTTCACGACGCACTTAACGTAAGAGTTTCAAGTTGGGTGAACTGTACCACACTGCTCCCGCCAGCCAATCATGTTGTGTGCAACGACAATACAGATATTTAGTACTTCATTTGTCCGCGCCAAGTTGGACATCAAAATGTCGTGGCCACCTTATACATTTTAATTTTCGGCTCCAGTGAAGCTTCTATTACAATTACTTGAAGCCTAATCAACCCCAAATGCTCGGGGTCTATTTTAGTGAACAATTTTGTTATCAAACAACTTACGAATAATTGTTTGTGTATTGTTTAGTTACACCGTTATGTTAATCCTGATCACACACTATATCTTAATTTATATCACTTAAAAATTATGTAATCGTCACATTAATTGAACTCTAAGTATATGTCCTCCATTTTGGTGGTCGCTGTTCGAATCCCAGTTGGATGTACTAAGGGTTTTCCACTTGTCACGCAAATGTGGGTCCACTTTCATTAAGTATAATGATCCTCATCCCTAAAAACCATTAGTGTAATTAGTACATAAGTGTATAACCCTAACGACCAGTAAGATACTGTACTTAAGGGGAAAAAAAAATTAAGTGTATGTCACATTACATGAACATTAAGTGCCGATTGTTTCAGGGAACGTTCACCGAGCGCTGAAACTGACGGACGAGCTGTTGGAAATCCTCCCTAACCACGAGCGATTGTTTCAGGGAACGTTCACCGAGCGCTGAAACTGACAGACGAGCTGTTGGAAATCCTCCCTAACCACGAGCGATTGTTTCAGGGAACGTTCACTGAGCGCTGAAACTGACGGACGAGCTGTTGGAAATCCTCCCTAACCACGAGCGATTGTTTCAGGGAACGTTCACTGAGCGCTGAAACTGACGGACGAGCTGTTGGAAATCCTCCCTAACCACGAGCGATTGTTTCAGGGAACATTCACCGAGCGCTGAAACTGACGGACGAGCTGTTGGAAATCCTCCCCAACCACGAGGGATTGTTTCAGGGAACGTTCACCGAGCGCTGAAACTGACGGACGAGCTGTTGGAAATCCTCCCTAACCACGAGGGATTGTTTCAGGGAACGTTCACCGAGCGCTGAAACTGACGGACGAGCTGTTGGAAATCCTCCCTAACCACGAGCGCGCCGTGGGTAACAAGGTGTACTACCTGCAGGACCTCGAGAAGAGGAAGAAGGGGAAGAAGAGAGGGGAGGACGGTGCTGACGATACACCCGCTGACGAGGTACGCTGACCCGGCTCGGAGATGCTCTCACATCTAACTACACACTAACCAACCATTTGATAACACTGGTTCCTAAAACAGGGTCTATATGTTTTTAGTATATAAACTGCTTCCATTCATTTCCTATTTTCAGAATCGGCAAACTTGTGTAAGATCTTAAATTTATTTTAAAATGGGTTACAATTATTTTGTTTTACAGTTTAAAGGCGATAATATTTCATGAACCATTAATTTCTAAAGTTAAGTTAAATCAATTTATAAAAGTATTACTTTTAGTTGATATATTTAACATCCACTTTCTGAACCGACTTATGATATCAGAACACGACTTAAAAACTAACTTAAATCTAGAAAATACATTACACCCAGTCCTTGGACCATTAATTGTTCACTGTGAAACCCGCATTTTGCTAACGATAAGTTTTCCAGCCATGCGGGGAATTGAAGCCAGGACCCTCAGATTAGTAGGCAGACACGCTACCGATTGTCAGACAGATGAAAGTATATTTAGAGAATATACAAATTATATTTTAACTATTTCTTTAAAAAAATTGTAATTATCATTTTTTTAATGACAGGCCTATTTTACAAATCTGAATCTCAAATTTTAATCTTCATTTCAACTATGAATTTTGACTCTCTAAAAATTCAAATCTTAGAAAAGAGGGTGAACATACTAAGTTTACTTTCAAGATGAACTAGAAAATATAAATGGTAAATAAATATTATTATTATTATTATTTAGCACCGCGTCTTACTACCCGTTCGGGTTATACGCTTTAAGTACTAAAATTACGCTAATGGATTGGGAATTGGGAAGGTTTAATTAGAGAAAGTGAACCCGCATTTGCGTGGAAGGAGAGTGGAAAACCATTTATGAACCCCCCCAGTTCACTCTACTTAGATTCGAGCCTCGATCTCCCCGTCCTCAGCAGTCGAGTTCAACACGACAAGCGCGTTAGCCAACTACGCCACCGATGCGAGTTAAATAAATATTAACTTTTTTTTTTGTTACAATATGTTCATTATAACATTCCATTAAATGGGAGGTAAATGGTCCGCACTTTGATTATTTTAAGTACGATGTATGTTAGTAATGTTGGGGCTCGCCAATAAGTCATGTTATACCTCTAAAACAATTTACGGTTATAGATTTGAAAAAAAAAATTAATTTGTTATTTTCTTAAATCATTAAATGAATATCCTTAAGGTTTTAATGATTTGATTAGTTGAATTTCTTCTTCATCTACTATCTTAATACTATTCCACCACAAGTGATTGTTTTGTACATTATTATTATTATTATTATTATTATTATTATTATCATCACCACCGCGTCTTACTACCCGTTCGGGTTATACGCACTTACGCTAATGTATAATGGTAGGGTGATTGTGAGATGGAATGGAGGACCTACAGTTTAACGTGGGATCCGAACCACGGTGGAGGCCTGGCATTCCCCACATTCACAAGATGTCTTGTCAGAGGGGAAGGAGGGGTTTGGTAATCAGATAAATCTTTGCCGGGACCAAGGATTGAACCCCGGCCGCCAGCACAGAAGTCTGACACCTTACCCCTAGACCGCCAGGTCACCTGTTTTATACAAACCTCTGAAAATATTATATTTTTGTACATCTTTACTCAATAGTCACTATTATATACCCACCTCGGTGGCGTAGTTGGCTAACGCGCNAAGCTATCTAGTTTCCAACAAAACACGGAAGCTATCTAGTTTCCAACAAAACACGGAAGCTATCTAGTTTCCAACAAAACACGGAAGCTATCTAGTTTCCAACAAAACACGGAAGCTATCTAGTTTCCAACAAAACACGGAAGCTATCTAGTTTCCAACAAAACACGGAAGCTATCTAGTTTCCAACAAAACACGGAAGCTATCTAGTTTCCAACAAAACACGGAAGCTATCTAGTTTCCAACAAAACACGGAAGCTATCTAGTTTCCAACAAAACACGGAAGCTATCTAGTTTCCAACAAAACACGGAAGCTATCTAGTTTCCAACAAAACACGGAAGCTATCTAGTTTCCAACAAAACACGGAAGCTATCTAGTTTCCAACAAAACACGGAAGCTATCTAGTTTCCAACAAAACACGGAAGCTATCTAGTTTCCAACAAAACACGGAAGCTATCTAGTTTCCAACAAAACACGGAAGCTATCTAGTTTCCAACAAAACACGGAAGCTATCTAGTTTCCAACAAAACACGGAAGCTATCTAGTTTCCAACAAAACACGGAAGCTATCTAGTTTCCAACAAAACACGGAAGCTATCTAGTTTCCAACAAAACACGGAAGCTATCTAGTTTCCAACAAAACACGTAAGCTATCTAGTTTCCAACAAAGCAAGTAAGCTATCTAGTTTCCAACAAAACACGTAAGCTATCTAGTTTCCAACAAAACACGTAAGCTATCTAGTTTCCAACAAAACAACTATTAACAGCCTATAGCAAAGTTTTAATAAACCCAAACACATCACAACATTATCACCTACAGCTTTCACTCACGAAAACTTCCCACCATTTACCGGCGGGGATCGATCAATAATTTAATGATAATGATTCTGTTGCAGATAATTATGAAGGCTCTTCTCAAGGTAATATTTACTCACAGCCTGGTAACACTTATTTCTTCTCTATTACACTAAACACACACCAAGAAAACACACTTATGAGTGATGAATGTTAAAACACGTGTTGTGCAAAGTATGTTTAACACAAGTTATTGTTTGGAAAGCACGCTATTCTGTAGGTATATTAATTGAGGTTATGTGGTATAGATGCACTAGGCTAAATCATGGTTTAGATTAGGAGGGATAGCCAGCACACTTACCTAGGTGATACTGGAGTAGAAATTGTTTAGATATATCACTAAAAAACACAAACACATTTTTAAGGACAAGCTTTCACTATCACAGACAGATTCATTGGGTCAGGAGAGTAGACCTGATGAAGCTGCCTATGACAGTGAAAGCTTGTCCTTGAAAATGTGTTTATGTGTCTTTTAGTGAGATATCTAAACAATTTCTACTCCAGTATCACCTAGGTAAGTGTGCTGGCTATCCCTCCTAATTTAAACCATGAAGGTCTATCAAAGTTATTTTCAAAGGAGGGGGACTGTGGCACTCCCGGTGTGCCACAATGTTAACTTTGGAGTGCCACAAAAATATGAAGAAATGTATAATTAAGTATCTTCTCCGCCTCCATTCTCCTCACGTGACCGTACCACCTTAGTCGTGTCTTCCTTTATCCTGTCCTTTATTGGCTCCTCCTCCCCTATTGCTCTCACCCTCTCATTTCTCATTCTCTCCATCCTTGTCACTCCTATAAAATACTTCTCAGAAAGTTCATTTCACAGGCTTGAATTCAGCTTCCATCATTTCTGCCGCGCGTGTGAATATTAGTACCTAGTACGTACGTACGTCCCTGCTCCAAATTGTACTTCTCACACGTTTATTATTTGTCTCCCTCTTACATTCATTCTTCATTTTAGTGAAATATCTCCAGACAGCTAGAAACAACAGGAAGTTTGACGGTTGGTACGTATAAAAGATACATATGGGGGGACAAGCCAATCTCTAGATTGACTCGAAATATTGACGAGGGCAAAACAAATCTTGGCAGCTGTGTGTGCATGGTTTGGATACTTAACCATTTTTTTGAAAATAATTTGACGCGTGTGTGTGTGTTTGTTGGTTTTTAATGTGTGTGTTTTTTTTTTTAGAAGCAATTTTTTTTTTCAACCTCGGGTCACATAGTGCACGCTTTACATATTATTTTAGTAAAATTTTGGTATAAAGGGAGTAATTTTGCATACAAATAAATAACAAAAGACAATTCTATTTAAAGTAAAATAGCCTATAAACATTAAAATTTAACAAACCATATTAATGCCTTCATACTCATTGACAGAGGGTTTTTTTCCCCGTCACAGCTTAGTACTCATTTGGGTTGTATGCATTCGCTAACTAATTTAATGGAATAGGCAGGAGGTAGGATTAGAGAGGAGACATAACCGTATTTGCGTGGAGGGACAGTGGGAAAACCATCCTCATTACACCTGACCAGGGTTCGAACCATGGCCTCTATGTCACCAGTAAACCAGACTGGATGAGCTTGATATTTAGACCTCGTGCCCTTTTAATTAATGCCTTTTACCAGCTTCGGTGGCAGATTGGTCTAAACTGTCACTCCTGCAATATACTGTACTGCCATTAACGGAGATATTGGGGTTTGAATCTCGGATAGTAAAAGGTTTTCCACTCTCCCTCTGTGTAAATGTGGGTACTTCCTTTAAGTTCTTCCTTCCTCGTCCCAAACACATTAGTTTTGTTAGAAGATATACACACAACCCTAACAAGTAGTAAGAAGCTGTAACAATTTTTTTAGTTCCTATTGAAAATATTGTTTTTTTTAATGCCTTTTGAAAATATTTTCTTCTCTTTAATGCCTATTGAAAATAGAGACTTTTTTGAATGCCTCGTGAAATTTAAGTTGTTTTTTTATGACTTTGATAATATTAGATTGTGAAAAGGAGACATGCTGAGAATGTGAGGTTATGTTTTTTCCCCCGAGACAGCCCTACACGGTGACAGAGAAGCGCCCGCAGCCCCTGACAGACCTCCCCGAGCGGGACCTCTACGAGATGCTGTGCAGAGGTGACGTCACCTTGCCGGAATCAGTCCTGTCGCAGCTCAAGTGCAGCTACGTCGACGGGGGGGTGCCTTTCCTCAAGCTGGCCAGAGTCAAGATGGAGGAGGCCTTCCACAAACCTCGCATTGTCATCTACCACGACGTCATCTACGACTCGGAGATCGCCACAATCAAGAGATTGGCGCAGCCGAGAGTACGTGTTGGTTGAGCTTTTCTGTCCAACTACAAGAAGAGGGAGGCATTGAAAAAAATCTTTTTCTTAGTACCTACATCTTATAACTCAAAAGAGGCTAAAGTTACTATGAA
This sequence comes from Timema shepardi, assembly GCA_902151425.1. Classification (NCBI taxonomy): domain Eukaryota; kingdom Metazoa; phylum Arthropoda; class Insecta; order Phasmatodea; family Timematidae; genus Timema; species Timema shepardi. The sequence goes on along the minus strand of CABFVX010005072.1, from coordinate 37,077 downwards.
TGGACAAAAGCTAACAGTGATTTAAGAGCCCCTCTTAACGTTGAATAATCTAGCTCAAACCTGAAAGTATATTGAAATGTGATTTTATGCAGTCAACATTTTAAAACAATGAAATTGGGATTGGATAAGCAAGTTTTTTAATGACGGTCTCTTAAGACGTCTGGTTCTAGCTGTATTACCTACCTAAGTTAGGTGTTATCTGTGGAGTGAGACGGGCTCTTAAGACGTCTGGTTCTAGCTGTATTACCTACCTAAGTTAGGTG
>CABFVX010005072.1:0-32395 GCA_902151425.1 Timema shepardi | reverse complement strand
TTCCCCGGATTCCCCTTGGCCTTTCCCTAAAATCCCCGACAAAAAAGAAGGCCCCACCCTCCAAATCCGCCGCCCCCCCCCCCTCACCCCTCGTTTTTTTTAAATCTTTTTTTAAATAATAATAATTTAATAAGTTTTAAAATTTGTATTAAAATTGTTTACTAGAAATTAAAAATATATTAGACAGCTACAAACAAAAAAATTATATAATTTACTGATTATTGTATTTCATTTTTTGAGTAAAATATCATTTTCCCGGATTTTTATTGTGATTTACCGAATTCCCGACTTATTCCCTATCACTTCAAATTCCCGGCTGATTCCCGTTTTCCCTGATTTTCCCGGATGGTAGACACCCTGTATCCAGGTTAATGCGACCCTGAGGTGGGCTACAATAAAATAAAAAAAGAGTAGGTAAACTTTATATCTAAGTTGTGTCGATCTTTCAACATGACCTTATTAAAGTCGTGACTCTTTTATTATTTTAGATGAGCGACGTAGAGCAAGGCGGCGCAACCGTATTCCCGGCCATCCACCTGGCACTGTACCCCAAGAAAGGCACTGCCGCCTTCTGGTACAATCTGCACCCTAATGGCGAGGGGGACTACCTGACCAGGCACGCCGCCTGTCCCGTGCTCACCGGGTCCAAGTGGGGTAAGGGGGGAAGTTAAGGGCTCTTGCGGGGCAATACTGCGTCATACAACCCATTTGGTTTCTATGCATACTAATTATGTCAATGTGTTAGTGATGAGGAGGGTTTGTTTTAGCAAAAGTGTACCCATATTTGCACAAAGGGGTAGTGGAAAATTATTTAGATTAAACCACCCTCAGTTTATCAGACTGGGATTCAAACCCCCAATCTTCTCGACATCGGCAATATAATCTATTGTGGAAGTGACGCCAGAGACCTTGTGGCCACCAAACTAGTTTATTTTATTAATATGATAATTAGCTCTTAAGGAAATAATCTGTACCACCCGATAGGTGACCTGGCTGTCTAGGGGTAAGGTGTCAGACTTCTGTGCTGGCGGCCGGGGTTCAATCCTCGGTCCCGGCACTGATTTATCTGATTGCCAAACCCTTCCTTCACCTCTGACAAGATATCTTGTGAATGTGGGGAATGCCAGGCCTCCACCGTGGTTCGGATTCCACGTTAAACTGTAGGTCTTCCATTTCATCTCACAATCACCCTACCATTACACATTAGCGTAAGTGCGTATAACCCAAACGGGTAGTAAGACGCGGTTATAATAATAATAATAATAATAATACCACCCGATCCCTCAGCTCAGGATTTGTTTTATCGGAACTCTTCAGGCGGGTGTGTGATGCGGTTTATCGCGATTTCCAAAATAAGGAAACCAATAAAATGAAGTCGACATCACTATCGACTATAAAATGTGAACTGTGCTCCTGGTTTTGCCATAGTGTGTTTGTGTACCTCAAAAGTGGAAAGAGGTTATTCATTTGTTAGCATGAATTATGGCGGTCTTACCTTGACTGATTACACTATGGCCCTATCTTGTAAGCTACACCATAGAGGAACCAGACAAGGTAATCTTGCCATAGTAGGATTCTAGTCGGAAGAACAATAAATGACATTTACAAAAGTTACAAGATATATTTTCACATATGTATCAATTGTGATAATATTATCAATACATTTAAAATAACAATAATAGCCTGCTTCGGTGGCCACACGGTCTAAGGCATAACTCTCGCATTAGACTGGACTGCCAATGACGAAGAGATCAAGGTTTGAATCTCGGTCGGGTTTATTGAGGCTAGGTTTTCATAAATAGTTTTCCACCCTTCATACCCTCCCACCCCCTTACTGCAAATGTGGGTACACTCTCTCTAAATTCAACCTGTTTTATTCCTAACTCATCAGCGTAATTAGTACACATGCGCATAACATGAAAAAGTTTTAAACACAATGCAAAGAAAATAAATCTTTATATCAGAGTGCTACTATAACTTGGTAAACAAAGGGTACTTGTCAACATTTTCCTTACAAGACATTGTTGTGTGATTAATTTCTATATCAATCTATCGTGGTTTATCACTTGTTCGTTCTCAACTTGCAGTGTCCAACAAATGGATCCACGAAGCCGGTCAGGAGTTTAGAAGACCGTGCAAACTCAACGAAGACGACGAATAGAGAAGTTTGGCCGATCACAACAAGAAAAGCTTTAAACTGAAGACTTTCTCGTGTTACCTTTTTACGTACGATCTTTACGTTTAGCTGACTAAAACACCTGCGTTCCCGCTCAAGTCATTAAGTTATTCCTTTCTTCAGATCTGATGGAACTCCCTGATTTAATGATTTGTGTAGTTGTTTTTTTTTGTATTTTTGATGTATCTTGAAGTTGTAGGTTAGGGATTAAGGAATGAATGTGTTTAATAAGGGTGTGCGAAACTTCAAACTTTCTAGATCAAAGCTCAAATTCTCCTTCGCTTATACTTTTACTCTCCCAATACCTTCGCATACTCAAAACATTTTGAAGGAACAAGAAAATTTAATATCTTACAAATAGATTTGAATATCTCACTAAATGAGACATATTTCAGTGTTTAATAATTTTTATAACAGCTACTAAACCATATCTAGTGATTAAATGATGTCTATAACGTAAACAGAGATAAATTCAGATGTCAGCATAAAATGATATACGAGAACTTTTGTTTTTTTCTCTCCCGGTCTCTCTTTACTTACAATACACCATGACACTAAGAACTCGAAAGCTTAGTGACGATCTTAAAAAAAGTACACCCCTATCCCTATCCTGAGCTAGTCCTATCCAATCTATTTTACCCTATCCCTATCCTGAGCTAGTTCTATCCAGTCCACCTCATCACACCCTATCCCTATCATGAGCTAGTCCTATCCAATTTATCTTATTACACCCTATCCCTATCTTGAGCTAGTTCTAATGGTCTCTTCCCAATTGGGTTTCCCAGTCAATACGCTAAACAAGGATTGAGATTCTCCCATTCGTTTTGCATGTCCTGCGCACTGCAACGCGCGAGATTTGATTATTATTATTATTATTATTATTATAACAGGGCATTTAACTCATCATTATGTAAACTCCTCTACTCTCCATTAGCCTCATGTTTTTTTGGTCCAAACACCCTTGAATTATTTTTCTCCATTTAAGATAAGAGACCACTTTTCACGAGCAAAGATGTAGAATTATTATTTTGTATATTCCGAGTTTTACATTCCTCGAAAGTAGGAGAGTTGTCAACAACTTACCGAGTAATAGCCTGCATTTCCCCCCCAAATGTATTCTTTTCCTAATTTCCAATATAATATCTTTACCGCTATGATTGCTAGATAATTCAAAATTTAAAATTAGTTTTATGTGACAACAAATAAAAACCTTAATCTTCAACTTGGACTTTGCATGTTTTAACACTTCGCTTAACATATCAAAAATTACCTTCACACACCCTTTACTGTGTTTCATGTATCAACCTTAATATATATGTGGAATTGTTGACACAACTGCTAACGAATGGTCAGTGGAGTTGGAGTTAAATTATACCCACACGGAGATCACAATCGGTTAGCGCTCAACGCAGCCGCCATTCTAGAACGTGCGTCGCAGTTTGCAGGATCTTGATTAAATCAAGAAAGTTTAGTGAAATCTCAAAATATCCTAAACTAATTTGACTGACAAGCAAGCACCTGCTATATATCATTAACTATATTTATGAGGTGTGGACAAAATGCTAATATTTTATCGGACTCTTCTTGAACCATTTTTTGTGCCATATTGCAACAAATATGTTGTGTGAGGAACAAAAGTAACTTGTCCCATAAACTTAAAGACTTTATGACACAATTTATGCTGTGTAACTTTTTTTATGTATTTTATTTCATGAGATTACAAATGGACTTTTTTGTGTTGTAAACATTTTAAAGGAATATTCTTTTATTTGATAGGGAATTCCATAACAAATTAAAGCTACAGTCCAATTTTCATAGGTGGGACCTTCTTAGATAACAGGTAACAGTAACAGGTTACTAGATCTACTTTAACATATAGATTTTTTTTATATATATAATAACAATAACAATAATATAGCAAAATGTTATGAGAGTTGATCCGGTAAAAATTGTATATTTTTTAAATGTCCTTCCTATGAAAATTGGGCTGTAGTTACCTTAAAAATAAAAATAATTTTTGATATAACTGCATATTGACATAAAATTAATTACTGTACGGTAATATAAACTTGTAGAAGAGGAAAAAATTCGATGTGGCCAATTTTATGAAACTTCATTTAAAAATATATATCTTCTTTTTTTATTGAACTCTTCAAAATTACTGTATAATAAAATATTTATGTCAAGTACTATCTTGTAAAGACTTTCTTCTGCTAAAGAAAATGTCAAGGTAGCCTTACATATTTTTGTCTGTCTATTCTTTGACTAGATTTTTCTAGAATCTTTTTTTTAACTAGTAGATCCAACATTATTAGGTGTTCTATATTTCGACAAACTTGTTGCCTTGTCCAAATAGAATACTCTGGCATGTCCCATATCGGCAGGTTCCCGTCTTCTATCTTGAAACTTCACCGATGTTATTAATAATGTAGAATCCCCCCCTTGCCTCCCTCGCTCCATCCCACCCTCTCAGACAAAGGTCATTTTTCTAAAGTTTTATTTTCACTGAGGTGGTTTGTCTAGTTTTAATTTATTTAGCTTTTCACTTTTTATCAGAGGGTATAGAATTATAAAGCAAAACGTAACATAATGTGATACAATATTGTACAGTCATTACAATAAAATACAATAAATTCATTGTCCAGCAAGGGTTATCAGACTATTTCTGGTGTGACTTTTGGGAGACCATTCAAGGACCCTTGGGATGTACTGAGGGGGCATTCGCAAGTTATATGCGTTAATGTTTGTTCTGTGGCTCGGCAGTCAGCTAATCAATCGTGCTTTAGTTCTTGCACGACTCATTCGACTACATATTTTCCAAGGTGAGTCCATACCTGGAAGGTGTACTTAGGCCATCAGGTATTTCTGGCAATCTCCACTCTTCATTTGAGCTGAAGTAATAGAGTCCAGTATTTTACGTATTCAGCCATTTGGCAGTTTATCTTGATCAAAATTGGAAGTTTATGCTTATACAAAGTACCCTCAAAGTCATTTTAATGGGAAATCGAGAACTCTTCATTTCGTTTGTAGTGTTAATCAATGTCTAGATATACTTTTTTTTTACATTCATTACTGTTTACAGCTTATGGTCTGGATAGATATTTTATTAAAGCCATTTGTTTTTCACTACAAGCTTGCTAGACCTGTTATAGCGTCATCTTTATAATTTAACTCACTTTTCTCGTTGGAGGCTCCGCCCCCGAACCCCCAGTGAGTTTTCTTTGCAAGTGGATGTAAACTAATGTAATTCCAGAGCCGTTTTTATTGATAGGTCTTACCGTTTAGCCACAAGAGACCTCCAAAGAAAGGTCTGCACCGACTTTAAAGTTGCTCCGCCATTTTGAATTTTTTCCGGGGGTTAAAAATTAAATTTTTTGAATTTTCCCGTCGGTTACAGGCTAGACGCTACAAGTTTGCCAAATTTCAAGTTTCTATATCATCTGTAAGTGGGTAAACATTAATGTCAGTGAGTGAGTCAACCATGTGGCTTTATAGTAGTACAACTTAAGACTAGGACAACCACAACATCCAGTCCCCAGGCTGTTAATTCATCAACATGAATGCTTAAACCTACATTTTGCCAATGATCACATTTTTCGGCCATGCCGGGAATTGAACCCGGGATCCTTAGCTCAGTTGACAAGACACACTACCGACTAAGTTAGGGTGTCGGATTGTCTAGACACAATATTAAATCAAAATCATTAAAGCTGATTATATGAAAATTTATATTTTCTTTCTTTTTTTATCCTTCTGTGAATTACCCTTAATTTTAGGGTTAGATATCTATTATGGAAAACATCGGGGGGAACTTTATTAAAACAACACAATATACAAAGTTTTAGCCCAGTCGTCGGTAAAATGATTTTGGCTCCAGTCCAAGATACAGACACGAAGGCAGCATCGTGAAAAAACACTTTATCGGTTTCAGCGGTTCATGAAACTTGAACATTGATTTATCAAAATCTTGAGTTAAGATTTTTTTTGACAATCACAATATTTATTTCTCCAGGGGGTGGTGTGGGGGTGGAAGCAACAAATGTTCAACATTTTAATATACATTTATTGAACAATACATAATTTGGAGCACATTAAAAACACTTAAACAACCACGCCTTGCCGACAAGGCAAAATATTTCAAACTTCACAAATATTAATTAGGAGTAAGCAACACCTTATTAAAATGAAATGAGAACTCCACAAAAAAGAAGACGAAATAAAGACATGAAACTCAAATGGTAAAATACAATAAATGAGAAAACATATATAACTTTGTATTATTTTAAAAGAAGACAAAAGAAAGTTTTGTCTGTTATTAAATTGCGAGTTTTCAATAATGTGCATAAAAACAAAATTTTAAAAATAAAAAAATCTTGTTATATGTTCAAACTCCGCGAAACTAAACTTCCTAAAAGAGGAAACAAAAAAAATATACAAAAGGTAGAATAAAAGGAAATTAGTAAAGATGAGATATATGAATATGAAATAACTGTGGATTCACACTTTTGCCGAAAAACAAGCAAAGAGCAGAAACGGGGGTCATGAGATGAGCTCTAAGCCAATCACAAGATTTATACCTTATCTGCCCAAGCTATTTCACTAAAAGTTCAACTCATCTCTGTTTTGTCTGCTCTGTCTTGAGTCTTCGACAACAACAGGAGAACCAATCAGATCTCAGAACTAACTATCTCGAATCAGTTCACACGTGCATTCGACAACACGTACGCTGTACAGCCAAAAAGCTAGCAGACAGTTCCGTCGGCTATCATGAGCAGATTTGAAATAACCCGTTAATGTAAAGCGTGTGTATCGATGTATTGGCTTGTGCCACGACAAAGCGTTATACTTTGTAAACATCCATCGGGTGAATGATATTAAATTTATGTATATTCAATAGAAAGAAAATATGGTGATAGTCACCTGTTTTAAGTTTCTGTTACACTGCATCATGGGTCATGTGAATTGCTGCGCCGCTCAAGTAGCTCTCACTTTATATTTCCGGCGCACATGTGAATCGAGCTTTAGTTATAAATAAACATAAAAGAACAAAAACAAGAAATTAACAAATATGATACAAGAAGTTATAAGAAAGAAGAAAAGTAACAAAAAAAATACTATGATTTATAACAGTTAGATAAATTTAACATAAATTATAAATAATTACATGACATGATTTTCAAGCCCCAATCATTAAACAGTTATTTTTGTGGATATTTCCCCTCGAGATTCAAAGTTGTCTTTCACGTATGAAATAACTGCTCCATTGTCTTAATATTAAGCTTCTTTTTGTTCGATTATCCAATAAATATGTTACATTTCATCAACAAGATAATTAATTTATAAACCTACTCTTTCATATAGTTTGTTACACTTTATAAAACATGTTATATATATTTTTTAAATTGTATAAAAATATGTTAACATATTTAATTTAACCCTGTTATGTTCATTTCCAGTTTAGAAAGGTTTTAATTTGGAGGGTTACTTTTCCATATATCTTTTTCTATCTAAAATAGCTTTAAAACATAACAAATTACAATCAAAATAAATTATATTTTAATAAATATATATCCCATAAATCAATACGGGGGTGACAACATAAAATATTGTGTACAAAAACAACCCTTTTACAAATAGTTTGTACACTTTGGCAACACAAAAAAATCCAGACGAGCATTTCCTCGGCTCTATAGCGATGTGATGTTTTTAGAGGTGTGAGAGTTTTCGAAAATTTGAGTTCAAATAGCATTTTATGTAGTTTTCTGAACTAAACTATAATTATATTTTCACAGACTTAAAATTTAGGCTAATCTTTTTAAAAGTTTTGCTCCGTTTTAAAAACATAAGAAATTATTCATAACCTACATTTTGCCAAAAAATTACTCGCCATTATGCCATTTTGAGGGGGAGAAAATATTTCTGGTAAATTAAATTATCGAGTTTTTTTTTTGTAAAATAACCTTTGAAGTTCACAATTATTACACTAGTTTTGAATAAATTAATTGTATAATTTGAGCCTAATGTATTTATAATTTACATAAAGTGAACTAATTTTAAATTAACTTCAATACAAGGTTTTTAAACTTATATAGTGATATGTTATCAAGAGTGATTTAGTTTTTTTGTGCTTAACAGTTTATAAAAGAAAATTAATTACTCTATTACTTTGAGCAAAGTTTGAATATCAGTGTCGTCTCTTAATAATACTGTCAATACTTAGAACTAATAATTAATTGAGTTATATTTGTATATTTAAAAAACAAAATAAACTTAGATGGTATAAACATGACATGTAAGGAGGATGAAAAAGGAGAAGACGCCAAGGATTATTATTATTATAATTATTAGCACCGCGTCTTACTACCCATTCGGGTTATACGCACTTACGCTAACGTGTAATGGTAGGGTGATTGTGAGATGAAATGGAGGACCTACAGTTTAACGTGGAATCCGAACCACGGTGGGAGGCCTGGCATTCCCCACATTCACAAGATGTCTTGTCAGAGGTGAAGGAAGGGTTTGGTAATCAGATAAATCTGTGTCGGGACCGAGGATTGAACCCCGGCCGCCAGCACAGAAGTCTGACACCTTACCCCTAGACCACCAGGTCACCTACGACGCCAAGGAGAATGATGATGAAGTATGTAGGAAAAAGACCGCAAGGAAGACCAAGAAAGAGGTGGGAGTGGCAGATAAACGTGTGTGAGAGAGAGAAAGAGAGACATATGGAAGTGATTACAGAAGGAAGAATAGTGGAAGAACAAATGGAGGCATTTTAGTAAAGTGACTCGACCAAAGGCTGGAAACAGTTGATGATGATGATGATGATTTTAAAGTATGTATAAAAAATTAAAAGAGAAGTTAGACCCAATAAAAATATTACTATACCATAATTCTTTGATTCTAAGAACATATAAACTAAAACATTAAAATACCGTATATCTAAGAAATATCTTTTATTACAGAATTAAATTTACTAACAATATTACCTTATTTATCAGTAGATGTGTTATTCATCTCTTCCTTCTGAATTAATATCAGTCTTGATTCTTCTGAGCTCAGTATTTATCTTTATTATCCAATATATATCATCTTATGAGCTTTCGAGATAAAGTGGCCGATAAAAAAAACTGCGATTCTAAGAATCTGTCGACTTTAAGACATACCTTTTTTTTTTAGAGACTTTTAAATGAGGAAAAAGAGTGTCTTGGAATCAAAGAAATACAGTACGAGGAAGGGCCTATATTAAAAATAATAACGTTGCACAAACAAAACATAATTCAACAAATTTTTAAAATATATATAATGATGAAAAAAAATAACAGACATATAAAAACAGTTGTCAGGATCACAAAAACTTGGAAGCATTATTTAGAATATGTAAAAAATATGTCGTAAGTTGATAAAAAATATAATCCCATCATTTAGATAGTAATAAAAATCCATTTTCCAAAAAAAGACTTTGGGTGTTATTTCTAAGGAATCACAGAGAAATGGAGATCTTAGGTACGTACATATCTTGGTGTGAAAGTTCACAACTTACAAACTAAGAGTTGATTAGACAGGAAACATCAAATCGATTGTCTAGTGTTTGTAAACATTGAAACAGTAGAGATATGTAACAATCAACATTGTCTTACATCTAAAAACATACTATTGGTGGTGTCAACATGAATCTTAAAACACTAAGACACACAGACATTAATGAAACAACAGGTTTTTTTTTTAAAGAAAATTAAAAACTGAACAACATTTAAGAAAAACGATGATTGATATATTTTTGTTTGGAAAAAATTACATTAATATTAATTTGGAATTAAATGTTCAAATAGTTAATATTTATAGTCTTAATATTTATGGAATTATTAATTATTATGGTGGGAGTGAAGTGGACGCAAGAAAAGGGCAGTGTTTTAGCAGTTTTTATATCAAAACATTTATTGTTCAAAATAAATCAAATACTACTCCAGTAGAAACACAGAGTTTAATTTTCTTCACATGGTGATATCAACTGTTCTTGAATTTATGTCATGATCATGGAGGCATTAGATCAGAAACTTTTTAAATGAATATAAAAAGTTATCATTAAATTCTAGGACACCTTTAAAAGATATTCAACAACTGTTGATATCACCTTGTGAAGAAAATTAAGCCCTATGTTCCTACTGGAGCAATATTTGGTTTATTTTAACCTAAAAAAAATTTTGGTACAAAAACCGCAAAGACACTGCCCTTTTCTTCGTGTCCCTAACACTCACACCTTAATATATTAATATATATCGGTAATGAATCCTTCCATGATACATACAATTTTCTCTCAAATTTTTGTCACGTGTGATTTATTAAATCGCGCAGGAGGCGCACAGCAATCATAACTAGCACATGAATCTTAGGTATAATTAATAATAATTCATAGTAACCCCAACAAAAACATCAAACATTAAGGGCTGCAAGAATACGTTCGAACATATGAACGAGGCTCGAGGGGAAAGTTAAAGCAGTACTGGGATAATTTATGGCAGGGAGAAGATCGTCCAATCGTTGTGTTGACAATTATTAGTACATTCTGAATAGAGACGGTAGTTACATCGTGTGAAAAACAATGGCGGGCGGAACTATCAATAATTGTTGGCTCACCATTTGGATGTTTAATTCGACTATAAAAAAATATTCTTTAGATACCTGTTCAGGTTTCACACATATTCACTAGTTATAGTAATGAGTTAGGGATTAAAAAGGTCGAATTTAGAGAAAGTGTACTCGTATTTATGTGGAAAACCATTTTGGAAAAAAACACCCTTAGTATATACCCAACCGGGATTTGAGCTCTGATCTCGCGGTCACCAGCCGTCCGGTCTATTTGCGAGAGTGGCACCTTAGACGATGCGGTCACCAAATCAGGTTATATAATAATTGAGTTGTTAAAAATTACATTGGAGTGTCAATTATCTGAAAAAACGCTTTTAAAAATTAAAGATAAAAGGGTGCGCAGAGACATTATGAGCGTGAGAGAAAAGTGTTTAATAGTGGGACAGTGACGCCGAGTGTTTGAGTGATGAGTCACCTGCCGTACAGCAGGTGTTTGTTCGGTAGCTAAGGCGAGGGAGAGGGATGGTGAACTAAGTTTTAGATCAGAGTTCAGTCACCCGTTACATCGCTGCCTATTCACACAGTTGTGCACGTTCAGTTTATTTAAACTCGTGACACGCCGTACTGTAAATGTGTGTCCGTGTATCGTTATTTTTAGTAGTTCAAGTATATCTGATAAGGTTTGTGTGTTTTTAATCTCGTTTTATTGTTGTGGGCTATTGTTTTCAGCGAAATTTTGTATAATAATGTTATGTTCTAGGGAAATATTGGGTCCTTGAACATATCCTGCAGCCCTGTAAACATTTACATTTACCTCTCGGCAACAGCTAGTCTCTAGGTGAGAAACCCAGGGAGAATTAATGTTTATTTTCTAATAGTGAATAAACATTTATGCAAGGAATGAAGGAATGTTTAAAAAAAATGGAAATAAAATCCTTGAAAAAAACCATAGTTTTAGAGTTGATAGCATTTAACCACAGCCAAATCAATCCTTAATAGGATTAAACTATTAAAATAAATGTATGCCAACTATTATAAAAAAAATACTGTCACCCGTTAATAATTAATTCACATTCGGCAAAACAACACCCAAAATGGTAAAGGAGCCTATCCTCTCTCTTAAGAACGAAAGAAAAAAAAACTCATTACTACATTTAGAATCAGTTTTTCAGCCAATGAATGGAATGCATTTAGTCTTAAAATATTGCAAAGTGAAATTAATTAAATGGATGTACACATTTATTCTAACCAAAAAAAAAAGTAATCTTGTAGCACCATTTTGCAATTTGTTGATTGAGAAACTGATTGGAACAAATTTATGTCCAAGGCAGCTTTTATTTGTTCTATCAAGATAAGATTTGCTAAGAGATATTTTGAATAATGTTTATTAATAATTGTCTATTTAAAATAGCTTTGCTATAAATTAATAATGGATTAAATAGCCAGGCTATTTTTTTTAGTTAATTACGGTTATAGCCGCTTCTAAATATCATATTCTTTATATTTAAAAAAATGACACCTGGACACGGGAATTGAACCCGGGACCTTTGGCTTAGTACGCCACTGCTCTTAACCACTGAGCTATCCAGGAGTCGTCACGCGCCCAGGGTCATTCTTCACGCATATTTCCCATGTTCAGGTGTATTTTTCAATATAACAAATATACACATTAATATTACCAACTTAAATACGCATTTGGAAAAAAAGGTAATGCTGTATTGAAAACACAGAAAAGGGGACAAGCACAATATGGATTTTACAATGAAAAGAACACAGTTCATACTTTACATTACTAACTCTTTGTCCAGTGGCAGCAATGTAAAGTGTGAACGTGGGTTCATTGTAGAATCCATATTGTGTTTGTTCCCTATTATATGTTTTCAATCCACCTTTCCGGTACTTTCTTCCAAATATATATTATAAACTTCCTCAAAAAAGTGATAAAGAGATTTTCCTTAAAGAGATATATAACATTAACTTAAGAAGACTCTAATAACTCTTAATGTAAATGAGCAAAACTTTACTTGAATGTTCTATACAAAACCTGATATTATATTTCAGTAAGTAAAAGACATATCTTAGGAGTAAAATATTGACTTCCTAGTCCATAAATAGTAACTAACAACTTATTCAACTCGTTTAATCGACAAAATAGCGTGAGAAGGCCTGATTAGAGAATGATTAACTTGTCTTTTTGTGTGCTACTTGTTACATACATGGTAATATATTAGTATATATTTATTAATTCGCATGTATCACAAACTGACACATGAGGTTATTCCAAAGGATCTCATTTAATTAAGTGTGATATGAGACCACCTGGACACGGGATTTATTACCGAATTCGGGTACTCTTTTTTTTTTCACTTAATTGAATTAAATATATATTTATTCTAGACATAAAAAAAATTCAATATTTAGATCTCAACAGAACAGATTTCACTAGAGGAATATTTAAATACCAAAATTGAATAAGTTATGAGGGATTTATTTAAGCCTTTTAAATAATAATAATAATATTTAGCACCACGTCTTACTACTCGTTTGGGTTGTACGCTTTAAGTACTAATTACGCTAATGGATTAGGAATTGGGGAGGTTTAATTAGAGGAAGTGAACCCGCATTTGCGTGGAAGGAGAGTGGAAAAACTATTTAGGAAAAACCTCCCCCAGTTCACCCAACCGAGATTCGAACCTCGATCTCCCCGTCCTCAGCAGTCGAGCTTCAACACGACAAGCGTGTTAGCCAACTACACCACCGAGGCGTTAATCCTTTTTAACAAGTGGAATATAATTGGAATGCCTAAATATCACTAAAAAATAATATCGGTGGTAGTCAATTTGTGGCGAGGTGATTAAAATTTTGAGAAATTCACGTTATGAGTAGCGTCTCAAAATCTCCCACCTTGGAGCTATCAAAAACTCAAAACTACACAGAATAACAGAAAAAAAAGAAAATAATTGAGTGTTTTTTTTTCTTTTAGGGGCATTATCTAGATGAAATAAAATTAAAAATTCCCACAATACCCATAAACTTTGATGCTTGTAAAAATGATAAAAATAATTCTTAAATAACTTATTTATTTTTGTATAACCACATCAACAAACAAACATTTGTTTTAGGAAGTATTAGTGTAGTTAACAATATACCATACCTCAAAATCTAAATTTTAATAAAAAATGAGTAAAAAGACATAGAAAATTAGTTAATTTTACCTTTTTGTATATTTCTTTTAGTATAGAGAATTAAAAACATTTACGCACTTTAAAGAAGAACCTTGTTGGGTCTGTTTAACTCCGGTTTGGTGCATACCTTAATTTTTAATTAAAGAAAACATTTAAATACCACAGAATTTATGAACATACAAGGTAGCATAGCCCCTTTAAAAAACAGGTTGGTTTAATTTGAGAGACATTGCATAGAAGAATGGATTTGAAAGAATTTCTCTACCAAATTTAAGTATACATAATTTTACAAATTAAGATAGAAAAAAACAACATTCTCTTTGTAATTTGATGAGCATTCAGGTCAGTACAACATTATTGTTATGGTTACATTATTTTCTGAAGCTCTCGAGAAGTTTCCCGTACTTGACATTCTTAGGGAAATAAGATACAGAAGGGGTCAAGGGTTGACAGGTACAAAGGTTTGACGGACACGCTCCAGGCAACAAACAAGCCCCACCGTCAAGAAGGACAAAGTTCACACATACATACGTTCTTACTCTACGTCCGGGCAGAAACAAACGACGACAACAGCAAAAAAAAGGAACGTCTAGATCTCGTAGTTGCGGAACTTGTTGACAACTTCACTGGGTGCCTCTGAGTCCCATTTGACGTCCCGGCGGGCGCCCCAGTGAATGTTGGCCCCACCCTCTGAGGCCCTGCGGTGGGCCGCGGGGGCTGAACCTCCAGACGGAGCGCTCCCTCCCGCCCCCGGGGTCTCGGGTAGCATTCGGTCTTTGGTCTTTAGAGTTGACCAGTGCATTGACTGTGAGTGCAAAACAAGCGTGAGAGAGAGAGCGTTAGAACTTCTACATCTCTGTCAATTGTTTTGTTGTGCAAACCTATTAAATACTGATCTTTATAGGAAGCCCACTTCAAACCACCGACATTTAATGAAGTTGACCTCGGTGGTCTTGGTGGTCCTTCGAAGGGGAAGTAGAGCCATCTGTTCCGCGTCGATTGTGGTGTGTAAAATAAGCCTGGAAGGTGTGCGAAAATCCCTTTCCTGGCAAAATTCAGTAGGCCTTTTCGCTCCCGCTCATAGAAATTCTCATGTACTGATATAATTGAAAAGCTATAAAAAAAGATTCCAATAATATTTCCTTATGGATTTCTGAATACATTTTCTTTACATCATTAACTATACGGACTATGAATACAAATATATATATTATTTTTATTTTCGCGATTATGGCAACATGAGTTCCAAGTTTTCAAATAACGGGCTTCCGATAAAAATCAGACTGTAGGTAAGGATGTTGAAGGTGAAATTCATGCACAAATTAAACAAATTAGTTTTTTTTTACTCAGTTAAAGTCCAGAGACAAAAAACAACAACATAGTAGCAAATTTTTCTTTTGAAATGCAAGCGGTAAATAGAAAAACGGGAAGAAAAGTGGAATAGAGATAAAAAAAAAATGGGTGCAATCTAAAAGTGAATGAGAGGATAACGGCAATAATAAGAACCAAAGTGAAATATTGAGAGGTACTACGAATAAAAGGAGTAAGAAGGAAGAAGCAATAAATAAAAGAGAACTAGAAAACAAGGGGGATTGGAAGAAATAATAAAGTGACAAGAGATAATGAGATGGAACTAGAGAGAGTGAAAATGAAGTAAAAGAACGGATCGTACAGCAAAGTGGAAAGAAAGAAACAAATAAAGTGGGCGAGACAAAAGAAAGTGAATCAGATAAAGAAACTGTACGAAAGAGTGAACAGTATGAAGCAATTTTATTAAAATGATGGCGTGAGAGAGAGAGAGAGAGAGAGAGAGAGAGAGAGAGTGCAAAATGGAGTGACGAAAGTTCATACAGTTCAATTATATGAAGAACCTTTTATAAAACAGCCTGTAATGTTACTAGATATATTTCATGTATTCATACGTCAAGTCATGTCATCAGCCGCTGTCACTTTCGATACACTTTTTTCTTTTCCTTTTTAGCACCGCGTCTTACTACCCGTCCGGGTTATACGCTTAAGTACTAATTACTCTAATGGTTTTAAGGATGAGGGAAGTTATATTTATAGGAAGTGTACCTGCATTTGCATGAAGGGAAAAAATGGAAAACTATTTTGGAAAGACCACCCTCAGTACACATAACAAAGATTTGAACCTCAATCTCAACGTTATTTGCAGCCTAGTCTTCTCCGAGGGTAGCGCGTCAACCCACGTCATTGGCAGCCTAGTCTTCTCCGAGGATAGTGCGTCAACCCACGTCATTGGCAGCCTAGTATTCTTCGAGGGTAGCGCGTCAGACCACGCGGCCACCGAAGCGGGTCAATGGTAATTAATGTTTTAACTCAAGGCATATGGGTGAGAAATGCACCTGCATTATTTTAGGGGTGGGGTTGAGAGCCACAGTAATAATCCTCCACCCCTCTACAGGGCACCTGGTCGAGATTTGAACCCTGACCTCTGTGTCACTGGACAGTCAGAGATTAACTCGGCACCGAGTAAGTTAAACTCAAATACGAGGAATGAGGATTAGTAGTTTGTTCAGGGTGAATAGAATTCACACGTGACTATAAAGTGTGCCAACACAGCTACCGAAACCCGCAGCAGTGATATTATCAACACTCGTGTTCCACTTGACTGCCATTTACATGGGAAGTAAGGGTTTCAACTCTCGGTTAGGCTAGCATCGACGACGACTTTCCCTGATGGTGTTCTTCTCCTTTCCCTTCACTAATGAGAATGAACGTCCTCTTTAGTTACTGTATTTCTCCTTAGCCCTCAATATCCCTCGTGTTAAGTGCATAGTTAAAAAAACAACTCCAATTAGATAAAGTTTTTAAATAAGCAGATTAAAACAACCTACCGGGTTTTCTTCCTTTGAGCGGCCAAGAAAAAAAAATAAGAATTGCTAATGCATGTAAAACAAAGCAGTATCTACCATTGCTTTATAATATAATAAAATTATAAGTTAGTCGTCATGACATATTAATAATAGTAATAATTAATATTCAATTTCAATTCCCTTTATTATAGTGCTGGCCAACAGTCGTAGGACCTATAACAGGCCAGCACTGAACGTACACAAGTACCTCACAAATATATATATTTACACGAGAAAATAAGGTAAACAAATGGCTAAATAATGTTATATAATGAAAAAAGTTATTAATAATGATAATAAAAAATAGCAATGATAACATAACTAAAGAGTGGTTAAAAGCAGTAACAATATAAAAAAAAACAGAATATTGTACATTTAAATATTATAGGCAGAACCTGTACATGATAAATTATTGACATGGGATTTCCTCAGAGTTTAGCTTTTCTTTTATGATGATGATGATGATGATAAACATCTGGGCTACACCACTCATAGCCCAGTAGTGGAAAGATCAGCCCATACTAGTGTACCGTTGTCCAGGGGACGCCCGAATGTACTGATAGTGGAGGCTCTTTCCATGTCCCGACGAGACGAGTTGATGATGGTAGTGAACAAGACATGGTTGGAGCCAATGAAGATCTTAACCTAACTTAGTTTCATTATTCAAACACTGGCGACCGTGGGAAATACTCCCACTTCGAGAGAAAAAAATCTCCTGGTAGCAGCCACCTGTCATCCTTCGTCGTAATGACTGTGCTCAAATCATAGATGGGTTGAATCAACCATTTTATGAATTTGAATCTTAGATAAATATATATACCTTTTGTCACTCCTTTGTTTGGATTGCTATCGGGGATTTATTAACATTTGGAAATACCTTTAATATACCTTACAAGACAACAGGCATGTGTGTCCTTGGTTTATTAATGGCTGGAAGGGGTAGGTTGGCTAGGCCAGAGCTAAGCGGTGGTGAATTGTGCCGTACGGCCACAGCCCATGGACCCGTGCATCGCTGTTAGTACATGGCGCACTCACGAGTCTGTATTTCTTACTTGTTCGTACTTATTAAAATTTTTAATGCATCTTACCAAATAAAATGCTGTTGCGCAAAGTTGGGAACTATGGTTTAATTAGTGATGGGGGGAACGAAATGTTTCCAACTGTTAAAGAAGCAGGCACATAAAATAAGCACTCTGACATTTAAAGTTCATTGTGAGTGGGGAAACCCACATTTCACCATTTGTAGATTTTTTACTCATACCAGTAATCAAACCAATAACCCTTAACCTAGTAGACAGACACACTACTGACTGATCTAAGGTGTCTGACTAAGAAATTAGTCAAGAGGCCTACTTTGCATTTACTGTACAACGTTTGGAATAGGTGCATAATCAATTTCCTGCTGCTGCTGCGGCGCAAACCCAAAACAAAAGAGTTTGCTGCAAAAAAAAAAGTTTGTTAAGTGAACCGTGAACTTGAAAAAATTGTGGAACACTGGTTTAGGCCAAGGCTCCAAAATGTGTACACTAAGCTGATAAAAGTTTGGGATACATTGCTCTAGGCACGCCATTCCTCCTAACTATCTGGAGAACATGATGCCATACATTGCCCTAGGCACGTCTTTCCTCACTAACTATCAGGAGAACATGATGCCATACATTTCTCTAGGCACGTTTTTCCTCACTAACTATCAGGATAACAAGATGGCATACATTGCCCTAGGCACGTCTTTCCTAACTAACTATCAGGAAAACATGATGGCATACATTTCTCTAGGCACACATTCCTCACTAACTATCAGGAGAACATGATGCCATACATTGCCCTTCGCACGTCTTTCCTCACTAACTATCAGAAGAACATGATGGCATACATTTCCCTAGGCACACATTCCTCACTAACTATCAGGAGAACATGATGCCATACATTGCCCTTCGCACGTCTTTCCTCACTAACTATCAGAAGAACATGATGGCATACATTTCTCTAGGCACACATTCCTCACTAACTATCAGGAGAACATGATGCCATACATTGCCCTTCGCACGTCTTTCCTCACTAACTATCAGAAGAACATGATGGCATACATTTCCCTAGGCACACATTCCTCACTAACTATCAGGAGAACATGATGCCATACATTGCCCTTCGCACGTCTTTCCTCACTAACTATCAGAAGAACATGATGGCATACATTTCTCTAGGCACACATTCCTCACTAACTATCAGGAGAACATGATGCCATACATTGCCCTTCGCACGTCTTTCCTCACTAACTATCAGAAGAACATGATGGCATACATTTCTCTAGGCACACATTCCTCACTAACTATCAGGAGAACATGATGCCATACATTGCCCTTCGCACGTCTTTCCTCACTAACTATCAGGAGAACATGATGGCATACATTTCCCTAGGCACACATTCCTCACTAACTATCAGGAGAACATGATGCCATACATTGCCCTTCGCACGTCTTTCCTCACTAACTATCAGAAGAACATGATGGCATACATTTCTCTAGGCACACATTCCTCACTAACTATCAGGAGAACATGATGCCATACATTGCCCTTCGCACGTCTTTCCTCACTAACTATCAGGAGAACATGATGGCATACATTTCCCTAGGCACACATTCCTCACTAACTATCAGGAGAACATGATGCCATACATTGCCCTTCGCACGTCTTTCCTCACTAACTATCAGGAGAACATGATGCCATACATTGCCCTAGGCACGTCTTTCCTCACTAACTATCAGGAGAACATGATGCCATACATTGCCCTAGGCACGTCTTTCCTCACTAAGTATCAGGAGAACATGATGCCATACATTGCCCTAGGTACGTCTTTCCTCACTAACTATCAGGAAAACATGATGCTATACATTGCCCTAAGCACGTCTTTCCTCACTAAGTATCAGGAGAACATGATGCCATACATTGCCCTAGGCACGTCTTTCCTCACTAAGTATCAGGAGTACATGATGCCATACATTGCCCTAGGCACGTCTTTCCTCACTAAGTATCAGGAGAACATGATGCCATACATTGCCCTAGGCACGTCTTTCCTCACTAACTATCAGGAGAACATGATGCCATACATTACCCTAGGCACGTCTTTCCTCACTAACTATCAGGAGAACATGATGCCATACATTGCCCTAGGCACGTCTTTCCTCACTAACTATCAGGAGAACATGATGCCATACATTGCCCTAGGCACGTCTTTCCTCACTAACTATCAGGAGAACATGATGCCATACATTGCCCTAGGCACGTCTTTCCTCACTAACTACCAGGAAAACATGATGGCATACATTCCCCTAGGCACACCATTCCTCACTAAGTGGACTAAGTATCGAGTGAAAGTCCGCAGTACTCACAGCATGTACATGTTCCTTCATCCCCAACCACTGCTTGTAACTGATGGAGATCCCGCTGTTCCTCCACTTGTCATAGTTACTCTTCTTTGCCGGGTCACACAGAGTCTCCTTCGCTTCCTGGAAACAAACAAGCCTTTGGAATCAAGAGGTACATGGAAGGTGTTTTTAGGGGGGTGATGGGGGCATCAGAGGGGGGTTGTTAAACCCTGCACCTCATTACCTTGTTGGGTTACAGAAATACATACATATGCATCTTCTTAAGTCAACAACCCGGAGATTGGTTTGATGTGATTTCCATCCACCCAGAGTTGGCCGTGCACTAAGCCCTTTGCTGGTTAGTGTTACCTGCACCATCTGGTAGAAATCACATGTAGCCTACTAGCCGAGTCCAGGAAGTGTGGTGGTTACGAATACCTTTTACACTGAATTTCTATGAGCAAATGTGACGGAACCTACCAATTTTGTCTGGAAAGGTTTTTAAACATGCCTTCCGCGGTTATCTTACATGCCACAATCGACATGGGACCGACGGCTTTGGGGCCTACTTCCCCTTTTAAAGTCACTCAAGAAAGATCCGGTGACTTCGAATGGTTTTGGACCCACAAAACATCGGGTCATCTACCCCAAGACCAGAGAAGTCAACATACATAACATATATATATATATATATATTATAGCCAGGCCTTACTTTGTAAGTAAAACTAGTTACGCTAATGGAGTAAGGGAAGAGGAAATAAGATCTCCTCAACTTGGGAATCGTCAAGATTAAGGAGTGGTTCAAATTTATGAAAATATTCAGGTTCATCCTGACCTTACCTTCAGTTTCTGAAATTTTGCTTCGGCTTCTTTATCGCCTTCATTTTTGTCAGGGTGGTGTTGTAAGGCTTGAACCTTGTATTCTGCGTTTATCTGCTCTGGCTGGAAGCAAATAATACACAGGCTGGATGACCAGATGATAAACATTGTAAACATGCATCGTCAGTGGGGGGAGAAGGTAGGAGGGGAGGGGATCTTCCTTCCTGTACCCTCAATAATCTGTGGTCTACTCTGAAAATTTAAAATACATGTTTGGAGTGATACATAAATAATGAACGTGGATCTTTTTTACATGAATTAAAGAATTAATTCCGTTATCATAATATTATTAGTGCTATTAATTTGATATGAAATGTTATTGTATGATCTTTTAAAGTGAAAATAGATTCTTTACAGATCAAATAGCCAAGTTATTATATTTTGATAATTATGATTATAGCCGCATCTTGAAATATCATATTCTTTAAATTGAAAAATGACAACTGAGCAAGGGAATAGAACTCAAGACAACTCTTGAATATCTCAAGTGTTCAAGAGTATTTGCGTCTTAAGCCAAAGGCCCTGGGTTCGATTTCCAAGTCCAGGTGTCATTTTTCAATTTAAATAGTTTGAAAGTTAGATGCGGCTAAGCCATCAGACTAAATTTGTTGCCCACCCAAACTGTGTGTCCACTGAGGAGAGTATGTTATGTAGGCCTATTGAAATCGCCCTCTCCCAACTCTTGGCACCTCGAGCGCCTCCTCCCCCACTTTATAACGGCTTGGAAATGATTAGTTCTTTTTTCATGGTGTTTACTCAACTTGATCAACGGAATTTCCGACTTTTCCCCCTGATCATTTCCTAAATTCCCAACTCAAAAGTATGTCGCACCCTTCAATATATATCTACTTTTTTTTTTAATTCTGGTAAGATTTCCTCATCCTGTCGGTATTTTTAAGTGGTCAAGGGGTGACCACCCCATGGTTTTTGTTAATCCTTTTTATGAATAATAATAAGTTTTAAAAATTTAAAAAAAAATGTGTATTGGTATAATCTACAGTAGCCCAATGGCTTCTTTGGTGCTGACTGACAGCTCACAGCTGACTTATAACAGTCAACATTTAGGTATATAATTACCTAAATTTTGACTGTCAAAAGAGACAAATGCTAAACACATATTTTTGCAGATCATCTGGTTCGGTGTAGGGATACGTAATTTGGTCTGGTAACTTTTTAAAGCTGTCAGTCAGCACCAAAGAAACCATGGGGCTACTGTACTAGGAATTATAAACTATATTACACAGCTACAAAAAAAAAAGTATGAATCACATTGTATTTTAAAGATTATATTTCATATTTTGAGTAAAACAAGATTTTTCCCAGATATTTTTTGTAATTTAACAAATTCTCGACTCATTCCAGTTTTCTCCTGACCACTTTGAATTCCTGGCTAGTTCCAGTTTTCCCCGATTTCCCTGGATGACAAACACCCTGGTTCACCTCCGTGGGTTGCTTGTTTACTTCCTATTGATAATTCCCCGGTTCTGATTCTACATACACACATACTTCTACTTCTTTCTCGTGTTCGCTTCTATCGGCCATCGATTGCTTTTTTTAAATTAAACCTATTTTTTAATAGATAGGGCCTATATGGTTACACATATGTACTTTTTTGACCAAGCTCAAATTCTTCCGGGAAGAGTTCTACAGTCTTTTATAATGAATAATTATAAAATGTATTTCAAGATAGAGAATAAGTAGGCATAGGGTGCACATGCCCCCCTCTTCTTAAAAAAAAATAGGGCTTATAACAATAGAAATACTTCCGAACAGCGTTTATTATTCATTACATATAAACAAATGTGTATAAAAGTTAATTATACCTATTTATTAAATAATATTTGTGTTTTAGTATATTTAAGATTTTTTAAGTTGCCCCACTGTAAGATAAAGAGAATCATTAAAAAAAACTTTGTGGTGAAACGTTATCCAGTTGCATAAGGTAGGTAAGTAATTTGTAATTCAATGATCGGAATATTTATATTTCCCATAGTTAAGTAAATAATAATAATAATATTTAGCACCGCGTCTTACTACCCGTTCAGGTTATACGCTTTAAGTACTAATTACCTTAATGGATTAGGAATTGGGAAGGTTAAATTAGAGGAAGTGAACCCGCATTTGCGTGGAGGGAGAGTGGAAAACCGTTTAGGGAACCCCCCCCCCCAGTTCACCCGACCGAGATTCGAACCTTGATCTCCCCCATCCTCGGCAGTCGAGCTCAACACGACAAGTGCGTTAGCCAACTACGCCACCGAGGCGGGTCATAATTAAGTAAAGAATGGAGAGCTAGCGCCTCTTTGAGGAATTAGATAAAGGTCATTGCTTACAATCACTCGGTACACAGCAGTTGTATTTTAATACAAAGAGAGCCACAAAATGGCCTACATATTTTTCTAAAAGTGGTGCAGGTAGGTAGGCCTAATCTCGTCAAGTTTACATTGGTGCGGATTTTTAGGATCTATTTATCATTTTAAAACCCACTTCGGTGGCATAGTTAGCTTATTCGCTAGTTTTGTGTTGAGCTAGACTACCAAGGACGGGGAGATTGAGGTTCCAATCTCACTCAGGTGAACTGGGGATGTTTTTTTCTTAAATGGTTTTCCATTCTACCTCCGCGAAAATGTGGGTTCACTTAGTCTAAATTCAATCTTCCCAATTCCTAAACCATTCGCGTGATTTGTACTTTAGCATACAACCTGAATGGGTAGTAGGATGCAGTGCCGAATAAATTAAATAAAAAAATTATTTAAAGATCCGAAATGTGACCCGATTTTTAACAACTTAGTTTCTCTTCACAAGCTCAGCCAATCAGGTGTCTTTCGTCTTTGAATTAGAAAAATTTTACTAACAATTTTTTTTTTCCACAATCTGGTAGGCCATATTTATTTTGTTATATTCAGAAATTTGCTTATGTTGTTGAGCGTATGAATGCTAGAAAACGTCAAATTTCTAATAATTTGACACAAAAAATTAATTAAAAAAACCCGCCCAAGGTGCGTACTATTCCCACTTGATGTAATAAAATGGTGTAAATCTTGTCAATTGTAAATTAAATAAACCCCCCACTGGGAGAATTAAAATAATATATAGAATATAGCTTTATCCTTATCTAAAAATAGTTTATTTGATTAAATTATTCACGTTTCAAATTTTAAACCGCGTCTACCTTTCCAAGATGATTAAATTCTGTATATTCCCTCTTGGTTCCATTAGATTAGGTCTTTACTTTACTAAATCCTTAAAACTCGTTTTATTTTTTTCAAGTGGCTACTTGTGTTAAATAATAGATTAATTTTATTTTCATAAATGATGTAATAAAAAGACGACATTCCTGAGGCAATTAAGATAAGTTTAATTAATATCAATTATTGATCTTTAAATTTAAAATATTCTGTAATAATTTAAGTTCGAACCAAAAAGAACAAGCTGATCAAATAACGTGATTTTTTTTTTCTTCGTAAATTAATATTTTCGCTACAGATACTGGAGTAGATACTTAAAATATAAGGGGAAGCTTACTTTAGAGATCCATACATTTGTTCACGATATGCCTTAAAAATTAATCTCTTCCGAACTATCGCAATAAAAATGTTGGCATTATTAAACCTAGAGAAATCAATACTGAGAGGCGGGCTGGACTCACTGTAGCAGATTCATCACATCCCAGGATCGCGTAAAAGTCCTCATCTGCACTCCGAGTGTAGCTTAAAATATCTTCCACAGCACTCATTATCAATAAGAAAGAATGTCTTGAAATATGTTTGAATTTAAACTATCGCTTTCGATTACACCTTTCCCCGATACAACAGAAATATGTGGAGCTGAGTGTTTGCAACTGGGAAAACCCTAGAAAACTTTACACAGAGGTAACAAATGTCATAGATGTGTCATGTTTTGTCCGCCAGCTGTGTTTTGACAAGGAAACTGGGGTTACCATCCGGTGATTGGTCCATTTCCTCTTAGCAGAGAGCGGTTATCCAATCAAAGCGCTTGGATTTGAGTACCATGAAGGGGGAAATTAGTTCATACGATTTCTCCCTCGTGGCAGCACAAGCTGGCAGTGGATTAAAGATAGCTGTTGGACGCTTAATGTTACTAATCTTTGCTGAAGCCATATTTAATAATTAAAATAAATGTAATACTATGAAAAGGAAACAACCAAAGGAGTCAAGTCTTTAAAAGGGAAAGTAACATATTTGAAAATAGTGTGAGCCACTGAACACGAGTCATTGCTAGATGGAGAAGTTCTATTAGATTCTCAATATGTACAACTAGTATAATTTTTGTTTTCTTCCTTATTTTTTAAAAAAATAGCCTTTGACACAACTATGCAACTATAGCTACAGTGAAAATTTCAAAGTTCATTCATTATCTTCAGGCATAAATACTGACAACATTAATAGTTGATTAGTCGGGGGCCTTAAAAATCAATTTTGTAACATCCTGTCCCAGTCCTATCCCGGGATGGAGTGGCTTGGCGGTCTCTGGAGTTTAGTGCTTGAAATCCGGCCTGGTACACTGTGATATTACCATTTTCTGACTATATCTCAGAAAAAATCTTTAAATATTTCCTCTCCGTATCTCTAAAATAAGCGAGGTAATGTCAAAGAAAATATTGTATTTTATTTCGGAATCCATTTTCGGTCAAAGGTATACCGATTTTTTATATATATTTTTACCTTCTTAAATAAAATTATTCATAGCTGCGTTTGTTATTTGTTTAGATGTCATGTCAGCTAATGTTTATTTGATTAAGACATATTTGTAATGTTGATTAATTATAGTTATTTTCCTTTACCTGTTACCAATCTTTTGCTTATTCTAGAAATTAATGATTAAACTTTAAAAATGTTGGTTATATAATGAATAATCTTACAGTAAATAACATACGCATTTGTATTAATAGCAAGTGTTGCATGTGTTTTTTTTAAAATCTATGTAATTTAGTATTTAAAGTTCTGAAAATGAGGGGAGGTGGGTGGAATATATTAAGACTTAATCAAACCCCATTGTAACATTATTTATTTAATATTTTTCTCAAAGTTTAATATATTGTCTGTGACCTCGATTTTTAAATTGTCACTCTGCCTCCACACAGACGAGGGTATATTTTCTCTAAATTCTACCATGATAATCAACAACTAAACAATAAGAGTCACTCTACATGAAAGCTCTACACTATTTTACAGCCATCTTTACATACAATATGGCACGGGAAGGAATTCATTCCATTGTGTTGGTTTTCGGGAGGGCCAAACGTTCACCGAAAATTCCTTGAGGTCTACTGATATCAATAATAAGAATACAACAATGAAGATGTATGTGTGGTGCATTAAGATATGAAAAGGGGGCGTTTTTATTGTTCATGTTGGATTGTCGTTTGAAAAAAAAATTCCAATATGTTAAGTAAACAATAACAAACAAAAAAAGCTGAATATAACAGGAAATGAGATAAAATGGTGCATATTATTTTTACTGCTATTTCTATTGGCTATTATTGGCTAACAACGGTTTAAACTAAGGCTAGCATGGATAACGCATAGCTAATAGTTGTTTTTTATATCGCGCCTTACAGCCCGTTCGGGCTATACGCTGATGTACTAATTACGCTAATGGTTTTAGGATTAGGAAACAGAGAAGGTGTACCCACATCTGCGTGAAGGTGATATAGAAAACCCATTTTAGAAAAAAAAAATCAGTACATTCAACTGAGATTCGAACCTCGATCTCCCCGTCATCAACAGTCTAATTTACTGCGAGAGTCGCGCGTTATACCATGCGGCCACATAAGCTTGTGGTGAAATATTAAATAGTGTAAAGCGTACAATGCACAATTCATGATGAAAACAACGGTTTATAATGAAACGTAGTGCTTTTAAGTCCCAGATCGATCGTCTTTCATTAATAGAAAATGGTGTAACCTCTTTACGCTGTTAGATAAGGTCTCTAAAAATACTTCAATAAGAAGTTTAAAAAAACACGTTAGTTAAACCGTATTTTTTGAAACTTGAAATTGACATAATTTTAAGTTTTGTCTGTATTGTTGAATCAAATTTGCTTTCTAATTGGTTCTGATATTATTATCATCATGAATATTATGGTTAACCTACTTCTCAATGAGGGAATCAAAAATTTAATATTTCCCCTTTATTTTCAATTTTATTTCCAATAGTAGTCATTTACATAAACACAAACAAGACATTTCAAACATGAACAAGGAGGCTAATTTTCCGTCTGCTGTGTATACTGGTGTTTAATTGGCTAGTTTATCATTGGCTGATACAGCCCAGTGATTTGATGTATATATATATATATATTTAACACTCTATGCATAACGCATAAGAAGTTAAAGAGGAATAGTTTTATGGGTTGTTCACAATTTACTACGTATCGATTATGAAAGCTAGCATGAAAATAATGTATTTCAACTTCTTAAGTAATACGTGCTATGCTATATTCGCTATTAGTTATGTGTTATGCATGAATATAAACCCATCCTAACCTAAAATAACGGGACATTTAAGGTGTATATGAAAGAAATGCGCCAGTATATTCGTGAAAAGTGAGAATGGGAAACAATTTAGAGAAAAGCGCCTTCAGTGCATCCGGTAGGGATTCGAACCCTGACCTCCCCGTCAATGAAAACCTAGTTTATAAAAGCTTGACTTCTATCCACACGACGTTCTGGAATCTTTTTATCCGGGTCATCACAGAAAGAACTGACAGTGGATGAATTTTATTTATTCATACGACAAGTCAAATGTTCTGCCTATTTCACTGTTATTTTTAGACCACCTTTGTGGCCTAGGGGTCAGAGCTCCTGGCTACAGATCCAGAGGTCCAGGGTTCAATCCCCCGGTGCTTCCAGATATTCCTGTTAAGCAATGGATCTGAAACGAGGTAGAACTCGGCCTAGCGAGGACAAAAATAAGGAGCTTCTTGAATAAAGAAGTAGCAGCTCCTGTTAAGAAAACTGATATTAACGGCCTGAGGACTCGCTGTGCCGCTCACATGACATCCTCCATCATCCGCAAAGGTTGCCACTATATCCTCGCTAATGGCGTCGGCCACTCGGTCGTTATAACTCGCTTGCTAGTTCGCACTTTGTAATTTTTATATTCTGAAGGTAGTTAATTTCTTACGACGATACCATTATCATTTCTGAGCTATTATTCGTAACGTACACTCCGTTAACTATGATTGGAAATGGTCTTACCTTCATGGACTATATCAGCGTTTTTAAACGGTTGTGTTGCGAAGAACCAGCAGGTTAAAAAAATTTAAAAAAATCGAGATCTGTAAACACATAGACTAAGGTGCACCCTTTTTAAATTTCTAGGTCTAAATTTTCACGAGTATTGTTCCTTATTCATAAGAAAGTTAATACCTTTTACTTTAGCAGTCAATAATAAAATGAGTTTCACTTCCCAACTTTATCTAACCAATATTCTTGTTTCTGGTATCTGCCTTGCATTACGCAACCTCGCAAGTCTCGACACCTTGAGCGTTCTCAGAAAACATACCAAGATTAAAGATAGTACAGTAGTGTCTGTTTTTTCCATCGGCTCGAGAGTACCTTTTGCAGAAGCTCCCTTTTGCGGTGGAATGATGTATCCTGTTACAAGAGCTGAATGGTGGGAGGAAAAAACACGGAGCAACCCTACAAGAAAATGAATGGTGGAGTAGAAGTATATTTCCCTCTGGTGGGCGGGGCTCTATGCCGGGGAAAAAAAATATCCAAAGTAAATCTGGAGCTCTCCCTACTTCACCCATGTGTGTGTGTGTGTGTTCCCTTCTCCCCTCCCGCTCGACAAACCGAGTGTTTCTTCCTTGAAGACCACGTCAGAACTAACAGATGATTGAAGTCTTGAGTTTAGTTCAGTAGTCGGCTAGTCTTGGTGGTCTTGACTTGGTTGCGGTGTTGCCTTTTGGTTGTGAACGAGAGGGAAGAAAAAGTTACGAACAACGCTGGATTTGAACTATACAAACGTTCTAAATTCAAAAAAACCATACACATACATTCAAATATAAAAGTTTCACAACAACGATGACGATGAAGTTTCTATAGTTGTGATTCTAGGGATAAAGTGTAGTTGTGGTTACTTAAACAGTTCAAACTTTCATTCAGGATCTTATTAAGGAATCATTCTGAAAGTTCAACTGTCGTTGATAGGTGTAAAGTTTGTTTTTACACAAGTTTAGGCTAATATACAACAATAACAACCGAAATCTGGCAAACAATATCGGGATCGGTTTTTTGAACTTGTGTGATATATTAATCCAGAATTTAATCGATATGAGACAACAATGTTTTCTGTTCGCGTCTTAAATGAAACATTCAAAGGCGAAGCCGTAATTTATTCTATAATTTAAATGCAAGGGCGCGCAAGTTTACCAGCTCGTCGCGTGTTCTTGTATGGTGTTAAGACTGTGTTGTAGAAACACATTTGTTCGGAAGGAGAGGTGGGGGTGAGTGTTTGTCGGAGGGGTAGGGGAGGAACGACGAACGTCGCATTTATAATGGGACACTAAAAGGTCCATAAGCTCGTGTGTTTAGAAGGCACGGAAAAAAAAGAATCTTCCTATCACGTAGCCGTCATCTAGCAATGCGCGCGTGAAGTTGGTAGCCTACTGTCTTTTTTTTTAATAATAATAACCGCGTTCAAAACAAGCGGACATATTTTCCGCAGTGATTTGTCAGTCAACAATGGAGGCACTCGGTAAGATTTATTCCTTATCAATTTTTTTTAGTGGGAGTTTTTGAAAACTATTGTTGCAATAAATGCACGAGATAATAATAATAATAAAAAAGGGAAATTATCTCGTCCTATTTTGCAATTTGTTAGAGTTGCATTTTTGCTTGTGTGTGTATGAATGAATGCACTTTTGTAGATCTTTTCGGTGTTATATTTTTAAAAAAGGATTGTTGCTCAAACTTGTTTTGGTGTTGGCTGGCAGAAGGGTGGGAATAGGGAGTCAACAAAATATTAAAATTACTTTTGGTGAATAATCTTTTCTCTCTCTTAACAATAATTTATGTCTATCTATATATACTTTTTCTATTTTCATTCTGGTAAGATTTCCTCATCCTGTCGGTATCTTTTGAAAGAAATAAGTCACTTTTTTTTCGCTTCTATCTTAACAATAGAATCTAGAAGGGAGGGGAGGGGTAGTGGAGGGAGATGGACATTGAAAGAAATCCCCCCCTCCCCTCCAAATCTTATTCAATGGATGGGGAAAAATAGAAATAAAAAATATTTCAACCAGACAGCCCTTTCATTTCTTATTGAATGTTATCAACTGTAGGAGCGACATTGTTTGTGACTTGTCTTTCGGTGTTATTGTTTGGGCATTTTGATTTTAAAATCAATTTGTTATTTATTTGTTTGTTAAATTTGTTGTGTGTTCTTTTATTAAAAAAATAATAATTTTGAATTGTGAAGCACAAAGTGTCTATTCCGAAGAAGGAGTTCGTAGCTTTAGGGCTGGCAGGTAAAAAATTACCAAAAATATTTCAGAATTAGTTTTTAAACATGATTTTATGATCAACTTTGTAATTGCTTCTTTATATTTATTATAAATTTAATATATAGTTATATATATACCTTAACAATAATATAATTTATTATAATTATTAAAGATGCTACCTATAATTGAATACGTTTAAATTTTAGGTATAATGCGTCCATTACAACGATCAATGAAAATGTTTTAGGTTTTAGCAAGACAGATTTCGACTTGGCTCTAACGACCAGTTAGGATAAATTTTCACTGTAGTTTCTCACATATTCTCTATAGGAAAATGTTGTTACATTTACTCTTAGCTTTCTTCCTTATCCCCATCCTCTTTAATTAAGTTTTTTTAACTATCCCTTCTATAAACGTATCATTAAAGCACGTTTCAATGAAAATGGAATGAAATAATTATGAATGGAAAAAGCGCATTAATTTAATCAAGAAACAAATGTAGATATTTCCCTTGATAGATTTAATTAACAATACTTGAAGGTTGGGGTTTTAATTAGCTTGTTTGGTAAATAATGAGCATTTCCCACTTTCTTGAGGTGGGAATTAGATACAATACTACGCTCAATACCATGATGCTTTTCCCAAGTGCGGCTTTATGCATACTTCGTTCGACAACAGCTAAATTGGAATCGGTTTAATAGTGGAGTTTATTTTTCTATTCTATTGTCATCATTTTTCAATTTTGCTGTATTAAAAAAAAAAGGTTAAACGGCTTCACTGAACTCAATTCTCATGTTTTCTAAAGTATAATACAGAAAACCTCACCACAACGCAGAGTTTGGATAAATCTGTGCTAGCCAGGGGGATGAGGGGGGGTGAGGGGGGGGGAGACAACTTTTAATGAATTAAACTTATATGCATTTAGTTTTCATGTGAAAATAAGTTTCACATAACAATGCTAGAGTGTAATCGCCTTACGATTGTAGGTTTAAAATATGAATAAAACAAAAGTTATCAAGATTCGTGTAAAGTGGATATAGACAATTATTATTACTTTCTTCAACGTTGATAATATCTATAAAATAATGACAGCTGTAAATCACATGAATAATTGACACACGAAATTAGCTGTTTTTATGTTTAGTAACTTTTTCCCTAACTCTCCTAAGGCAACCCTAATATACATTCGGATGTAAATGTCAACATTCACACGTATCTTGTGCGTGTTTTATTTAACGAAAATGTCGTTACGAAACAACTGTAGAAAGAAGGGCGATGCACAACGTCTTAAGGGGAAAAAAAAAAGAAGGAATAAAGGGGTTGTTAGAGATCTTAATAACGACGCGAGGGAAATAATAAGTGAACGCACCCAAAGAATCGACATCATCAGCCACAGATTGAGCGAAACCAGCTGCAGTATTTGTTGATATGACGCAAATACACACAGGGACATTTCCAAGGTCAGAAACAGTTTGGAAAAAATATCAGCTTGGGGTACAACTCCAGGTCGGTGCTATTGAGTGTGGTTTTCCCCATTTTTCATCCACGCAAATGGGTGTACACTTTCTCTAAATTCAACATTCCTCATCCCTAACACATTAGCGTAATTAATAAATCACCCAAACGAGTAGTAATACGCGGTGCTAAAAAAATACCGATAACAATGAAGATGTGTTGATCTTGTTTCAGACAATCCGTCTTACTTCTCGGTCCCGGGCGTCCCGACGCCTTGCCGTGGGTCCTTCTCTCTCCTGCGGCGTCGCAACATGGGCGCCGGCCACTCCTCGTCCTCCTCCTCGGCACTATTGCCACCAGGGACCTCCTTGTCCGCCCCCAGCACCCCCACCTCCTCGG
>CABFVX010005071.1:28795-55607 GCA_902151425.1 Timema shepardi | reverse complement strand
ATTCCTAATCCATTAGATTAATTAGTACTTAAAGCGTATAACCCGAACGGGTAGTAAGACGCGGTGCTAAATATTATTATTATTATAACACCCTATGACTTATTAACTAACTAAACTCTAACAGACACTACATACAGAGCCTAAATATTAATTCATCCCTTCGAGAGGTTAAACGCAGCTTTCACTCAAGATTTAAAAAAAATTCTAAGCCAGGAGTAAAACCTAGGACCTTTGCCTCAATGGGTGCACACGCTATTGATTGAACTAAAATGTAAGGTGATTAGGATAAATTAAACCTAACTACTACTACCACCTGACTAAATATTTAAAACGCAGCCCCATGCTGACCAGCAGGGGGAGAGGTGGCTGGCAGGAGAGTTTTATGAGCGAGAACAAAAAGCTTTACTATTTTTGCCGGGAACGGTATTTTCACAAACCTTCCTTGGTTATTTTACATGTGACAATCTAGATGGGACCAACGGCTTTATTTTCCCTCTTAAGGAAGTTGTGCTACGGACTATTATCGCGAAAGAAAATTCCATCAACCCCAGCTGGGTTTGAACCCACTAACATGGGCTTCTGAGGCGAGCACTTTACCCTAAGATTACAGAGATACCTAGAACATTAGCTTAGCCAGTACATTTGCGTGTACCCCGAACAAGTATTAAGACGCGGTGCTTAGAAAAAGTTCACTCATTTTACCCCTAACTAGCATTAATATGCAAATAATATATTAATTAGAATTTCTAGAAATGTATTTATTTAAATAAGCTGACATTGTTATAATTCGAATGCAAGCTTATTCTGCTTGTATTGCAGACTCAAGATAGTTCTAGTTGCGTTACAAATGCAAGCTATTTCTGGTTATGTACGTCAAACAAGGGAGTAATTAGACCGTCCCCCCCCCTCTACGTTTCAGGAAAGAGTGACGTCACAATAGCTAACTAACCAGAGCCCGGATCCGAAGTTCAACGAGTCCAGCTAGCCATCTTGCGTCCGTAACATGTATTTAAACATGATGGAACTCTTAGATCATGACATTGTGAAACTAGCTTTAGATTGCATGTAAAGTGGAACTGTTATACATTTAATAGTTTGTGGTAAACAAACTAATAGACACACATTTTCAAGTAAGTTGACTAAATACTAACCACGATAGCTTTGTTCATTCCCAGACTCTAAATTGCAAATGGAATTCAGCTCACTCCACAGGAAATAACATTCTAAGTGGTAGTTTTGGGTAGTTTAATCTATTTTAATTGAATTATTAACGTTGGTATTCTATTGTATAGCGATTTGTCAAATGTGGTATTCTATTGTGTAGCGATTTGTCAAATGAAAGATTTGCACCTAGGTGCATGATTAGCGCTGCGAATATTTTGCTACAAGCATCGAGTTTCATCTCGTCCAACTTAGCCCTGATGAAATCACGAATATATTTTGTTTTGACCATTCTCATTAAAGACTTATCTCTTACCCAAAAGTAATTTTTTAAATATAATCATACAAGTATAAAACATGGTCTCCTAACTAACATGACTAAAAGAAATGTAGGGTGATAGAAAACAAGGTACATGGGAAGATATTTGGTCAAAAAAGAGATGGAGATACTGGGGAGTGGATGAGGTTACATAATCATGACTTAGATACTTTGAATTCATCACCAAACTTTGTTGGATGATCATATCTTGCCAATTACGATGGGAAATACATGCAGCGCGACTGGGAGAGACTAAAACCTTGTTAAGGATACTGACTGGGAAAACTGATGGGAAGAAACTATTGGGAAGTCTTAGACGCAGATGGGATAGGATATATATATATACACTAAACAGAATTAACAACAGTTGGTGACCTGGCGGTCTAGGGGTAAGGTGTCAGACTTCTATGCTGGCGGCCGGGGTCCCGGCAAAGATTTATCTGATTACCAAACCCTTCCTTCACCTCTGACNAGATTTATCTGATTACCAAACCCTTCCTTCACCTCTGACAAGACATCTTGTGAATGTGGGGAATGCCAGGCCTCCACCGTGGTTCGGATTCCACGTTAAACTGTAGGTCCTTCATTTCATCTCACAATCACCCTACCATTACACATTAGCGTAAGTGCGTATAACCCGAACGGGTAGTAAGACGCGGTAATAATAATAATAATAATAATAATAATAACAGTTGACCTATTGATTAAATATTTTATATTTTTCAGTTTTATTGGAATATATGAACCTTGGCTAGTGTATTGATTATCATTTGTGAAATGTGGGTTTACCATTTCACAGTGATGAATTAACGGCTGGGGACTGAATGTTATGCCTGTCCGAGCTTTAAGTTAGATTATAAAGCATGAAGTTAGATTATAAGGTATGTGAAGTTATGACAGGCCTAGCAAGCCGTAAATGGAAAATATATGGCTTGAATAAAAACTGACACAGACCATGGGCTGGAAACGGTAATGGATGTAGAAAAAAATCTAGTTAATTAGCTATTTAAAATAAAGGGTTAATTCGAAAGTTTTCAAACTAGTTTTAAATATTTGGTCTTTCTTATAATCAGGGAGTTGAACCGAATTTTTTTATCAGTTCTGGTTCCGGCTAGAGCACAATGAAGGTTCCAGTTCTTTTCGGTTCCTGATAGTGTTCCAGTTCCGCTTCTTGAATATTATTTTTAATTAAGCACAGCATCTTTATATCACTTTGGGCTACTTAAGCGCACTAATTTCGATGATGGGTTTTTAATAAATGAGGAAGGTAATATTTTTATATTTAGAGGAAGTATATCCACATTTACCTGGAAGGAGAGCGGAGAACCACTTTGGAAATAACACTCTGGATCATAAGTACTGCTAGATTAAAACAGTATTATAATGTACCTTAATAACAATAGTGCATCCTTCCAAGTTGCATTTTGATCTGTCACCGGCAATTTCATAGTCATACAACTTCTGAACTGGGTTTTCTTTAACCTGCCCCATCAATAATATTATTTAAACCACTTACTAACAAACAAAAATAATCACTTTCACACTGTACACAAGGAACACATTCACTGAACTACTCCCTAGTTTAAACTTGGATGAAATAATTTAAAGTTGGCATTTTGCCACCCTCTATTTCTCTTTACTCGCTATTATAAGCTGTTGAACCAATGACCAGATTATCAGTTTTCACTTTCAGGAAGTACCAAGTACAATAGGCTTAGACTTCTTGTTCAAAAGAGATTATTTCTTAATTCCACTATTTTAACTTATAGGGAATGTGGTATTATCTATTGTCTATCAAAGATAAATCATCTTCCTAAACACCTAGCTTAAATATGAAATGTGAGAAAACAGCAAACAATGTGACAGAATCCAACCCCAGTGTGTATTGATAAGGGCTCATTAACTATTTTCTAATCACCTTAGAAAAGAGGTTTCAAACAAAGTAGTAAACTAAAATATATCGAGCCCTTTCAGAACTCGCTGAGAAACACACTTCAAAACTAAACATAGCTTAGGAAAAAAAAGTGTGTGCAACATGTCAAAATTATATACAGTTCTGTAAAACTAGGAACCTTTAAGAACCTTTATGAACCAAAATTATTTAACAGTTCCAATTCCGGTTCCTTAAAAATGTTAATTTTGGATATCGGTTCCGGTTCATTTTCCAGTTCGACGCCCTGTTCTTATTCCTTTGTTTTTCTGATAAAACTGTGCACTTATTTACAATACTTACAATAGAGCGTCAAAATAAAAAATATATATACACTATTATACTTTTTATGGTAAATTTACTAAAATATAAGTTCAAATTGCTCTCGCTAAACATTCTGCAGATAAAACTCTAGGAATTTAAATAAAAAGAAATAAGTGGATTTAGCTAAACAATAACATCTTTTCAAGAAAAACATTACGGAAAATGTTTCGAATTGAAACTTTGATACTTGCTCTTTGAAATAACGGGATAAAAAATGTATTTGTTTACGTGTTGGCATAGGCCCAAAAACCTGAAATATATCCACGGTATAATTTATGGGTGTATTGTTGTATTGTTTTGATGGTTGTTTGCATTCCTCGTGATGTATACTGTATTCTCTCTATCAATATTTACAACACTTGTTGTAAAATAAGGCTGTTGTATAAATTAATCTCGCAAAGTTCCGGGTTCTGTGAGCATTTAGGGTTTCCTTGGCTAGAGAAAACTGCGGTTAGATAGTAAATGCTAGAAGGAAGAGTCGAGAATTCTGGGAATAGCGATAGTAATTGGTGAAGGGAGGTGAAGTGGAGAAGCTGGAGAATGTTGTTTGTAAGGGGCGAGGGTGGAGGATAGCTGACAGAAAGACGTTAAATTAGTAAATAAATTAGATACTAACTAGAATATAAAGTTTAAGAAATGATACACACAAAGGACAGACTTATTTTTATCAACAGGATCCGGATTTTGACATGTAATCTCTTTTTTGGTACGTCACATACAATGCTCATGTTCACATAAATT
This sequence comes from Timema shepardi, assembly GCA_902151425.1. NCBI lineage: Eukaryota > Metazoa > Arthropoda > Insecta > Phasmatodea > Timematidae > Timema > Timema shepardi. The sequence goes on along the minus strand of CABFVX010005071.1, from coordinate 51,132 downwards.
CTGTTCATGATTCCATGGTTTTCTGGAAACATTATTTTATAGGTCACTTTATGGTAATTTTTTTTAAGTTTGGATTTTTAAGCCATTATATTCTTATTATTATTATTATTATTATTAGCACCGCGTCTTACTACCCGTTCGGGTTATACGCACTTACGCTAATGTGTGATGGTAGGGTGTGTGAGATGAAATGGAGGACCTACAGTTTAACGTGGGATCCGAACCACGGTGGAGGCCTGGCATTCCCCACATTCACAAGATGTCATTATATTCTTGGTTAGCCTCATTTTTTAAAGGCATTTTTCGAATATTTAATAATTATTAGATGTTTAAATAGAATCTTAAATTTATTAATGCATAAGTAACAATAACACCCCTGACATAAAATGTCTCTGCATAAAATTGTCTGAATGAAAAATAAATAAATATAGGCCTCTTTAATAAACTTGTGTCCTTTTTGATTGTATGGTTGTAAAATACACATTCCTGGTGAGATATTATGACTAGGCTGGAAAGGTTGCGATGCTTCTGAAGCAGATATTATTATCATTATTATTATTATTATTATTATTATTAGCACCGCGTCTTACTACCCGTTCGGGTTATACGCACTTACGCTAATGTGTAGTGTTAGGGTGATTGTGAGATGAAATGGAGGACCTACAGTTTAACGTGGAATCCGAACCACGGTGGAGGCCTGGCATTCTTCACATTCACATGATATCTTGTCAGAGGTGAAAGAAGGGTTTGGTAATCAGATAAATCTTTGCCGGGATCGAGGTTTGAACCCCGGCCGCCAGCACATAAGTCTGACACCTTACCCCTAGACCGCCAGGTCACCGCAAGCAGATATTAAACATCAATATTATATTCAGAAGGATGCAAACTACTACCTTTCATAGGAAACTGAGTGTACATAAATCTTTAGGCCTAGGGCACAGAGATTTTTTCCTTCTCTGTGGCCTAGGGTCAAAGGCCATCCCGTACACATTTCATTAAGAATTAGTTGACGCATTTGACAGTTATCACTTGGCAAATACTCCGTTAGACAAAATGACAACAAGTAAAAAATCAAACCTCTATACGCTCAATCAAAATTCATATTTTTAGGGCTAAGCTTTGTTAACTCTTGTGTACGAACTTTTCCAAGGTTTATAGAGGCAAATAAATCACCCTCATAGCATCAAAGGGAGACATTAAAGGCCTAAGGCTTATCGCTCCGATGTTCCTTACCTGTGACGTTGTCATGTCATGACCAGTCGCGATAGGATTGCCAATGTTTGGTGTGTTTTAAAGGTATAACATTGAAACAAAAACTATGTTTTTTAAAATAGTTATAAAAATAGTTTTACACTGTAACAAAATTATTCTTTTGGATCTTGAAGTAGTATTTTTTTAAACTGACTTTTTTACTTTCTCTCTATCTTTCAGGTAGAGAAAGTATGGTGATCGTCAAAAAAATCGAACTCGAGATTTTGATGAATATTGACGTTTCATGACTCCTTGATTCCAAAAAAGTTGTTTTTGAATTTCCGTCTGTCTGTCTGTCTGTCTGTACCTCCAACTAGAGCCTAAGCTATTTTACCGATTGAGCTAAAACTTGATATCTAGGGTTTTCATATGACTGCCCCAAGGTATTTTTGGAATTGGATATCTACCCCTAAAATTAAGGGTAGTTTACTGAACGGAAAAAAGAGAAAAAGTCAATTTTCTCAAAATAGGCACAAACTATTTTGATTAAATTTCATTTATAAACATTAATAAATTTTCCAAACAAAATCGCTACTCTCAATATTTCGGCAAAATGGCTATAAGGGCTCTGGTCTGATGCGTAAATTAACATTTTTTATAATATCTCCGAAACTATTTGAGATATGAAATTACTTAGCATTACAAATATGTATAAATATTTATAATACAAATATTTTATTCGAAACATATTTTTATAAAATCAATAACCTTCAATCTATACGCAATTATATATATATTTTAACTTTTTGGACATTAAAGTTTAAGTATTGCGACCGTAAAAAAAAATCTAACTTGAAATGTTGATGGATGTCGACGGCTCATGACCCCCCAAACCCTAAAAAATAGTGTTTGCAATGCCGTCTGTCTGTCTGTGTGTGTGTATTAAAACTTAAAATTAAGAGTAGTTTTATAAGGGGCTAAAAGAGAAAAAATAGATTTTCTCAAAATCTGCTCCAACGATTTTGATTAAAATTCGTATCTAGGCGTTGATTAAGATTATAATTAAACTGGCTATTTTCATTTTTCCATGAAAATGATTTTTAGGGAACTTTACAGAAGCGTTAATTTCCGTATTTCCACAACTATTTGAGATACTAAACAACTTATCATTGCAAAATTGTAGGGCTATTAGAAATAAAAAAACTTTTACTTGACACACATTTTTATAAAAGCAACAGTTTCTGAGATATTTGCAAATATATTAATACAATTTTGTGAGCTTTAGTTGTAAACATATACTACTTATATATACTACTTAAGTCTTAACGCAATAATTCTCCAATGCCATAGAGTAATTAAATATAAGTAAGTATCTAAAAAAAAGTATGTTATCTTTCCTTAAACCTTTCAAGAGAAATGCTTGTACAACAATGATCTATATCCATTTTAGACTCAATTAGATTCTATATCATTGTATATTATTTTATTCGTGTTCTTATGTGGAGTGGTGATGAGACAATGTACATTATTTCGTTCAGAAATCTTAAGAGTTTATAGAAAGAGAGGAAAGTCTGTGCGGTGCGCCGTACCATCTATTTTATATGCTAAAACTTTGGCTATTTGGTTTATTCATGAAAATAGCCCGAATAAATCTAACTGCCAGGATTTAGATTAAAAAGTATGTGGAAATTATTATTAATATCTAGAATAGGAAACAAGTAATAAGTAATTTTAAATGCAAGTCAATGCTTTTCGGACGCAAATAATAGTATGTTTACACTTGTCAGTGGAAGAGGGGAAGTTTTATAAGCAGGTAAAATATAGGCTTTGTACGGTAGACTACTCCTTTTTATTTCCTCCATTTCTATTTTGTAAGGGTGACCTGGTGGTCTAGGGGTAAGGTGTCAGACTTCTATGCTGGCGGCCGGGGTTCAATCCTCGGTCCCGGCAAAGATTTATCTGATTACCAAACCCTTCCTTCACCTCTGACAAGACATCTTGTGAATGTGAGGAATGCCAGGTCTCCACCGTGGTTCGGATTCCACGTTAAACTGTAGGTCCTTCATTTCATCTCACAATCACCCTACCATTGCACATTAACGTAAGTGCGTATAACCCGAATGGGTAGTAAGACGTGGTGCTAATAATAATAATAATAATAATAATAATAATAATCTATTTTGTACATTGGCGTCTAAGCGTAATAGTGTTTAGGTCTGTTTAATATTCATGCCTAACGCATACATAGTAGCGAATAGCTTACAGAATATAGTGCGCAAGAAATTTAAATACTTGATTTGCAATGCTAGTGGTTATTGATACATATTGAATAGTGTACAATGTATACAGTTGATATAACTTAAATTTCTTGTTCATTAAACATGGAGGGTAATATAGATCATCATTGGACTTGAGTCGTATCATACAATCAGTATGCGAGGAAAGGATATAACCAATTAAACGCTTGTATACAAGCAAACGAAAATAATTATCTTCTGTGTTCATCTTCCAATTTTGAAATGCCTTGTGGTAGCCATACTTTTGTGTTAATTACGAATTCTTCTTGTTTTAGAGTCAAGACTATTATTGTAAATGAAGGAGAAATATTACATTTTTATATCTGTTATTGAGAAGTAGATTTACCCAAATATTAATATCATTAATAAAATTGGAACCAAATAAATAAAATTTTATTTAATAATACATGCAAACCTTAAATTTATTTAGATTCAAGTTTCCAAAAAAATATAGTTTAATCAACTAGCTTCCCAAAATAGCTTTAAATTTACCAACTGGGCAAGGTCGTTAACGTTCACATGTTTGACTATTGGGCCATCTATTTTAAAGTGTGGATGTAGGGCATGTGGAAAAATATGTTTATGCAGTTTTTATAGCAAAACTTTTTTAAGTGCAAATAAATCAAATATTGCTTTTATGTAAACGTAAAGAGTTTAATTTCTTCACTTGCTGATATCAAATGTTTCAGATACTAAACGACTTTTGAGGTCATCATGTGAAGCAAGTTAAACTCTTTAAGTTTGTCTGATTTGATTTAATCTGACCAAAAATAATTGTTTTGCTAATTTATTATTAGCACCGCATCTTACTATCCGTTTTGAGTTATACGCACTTACACTAATGTGTAATGGTAGGGTGATTGTGAGATGAAATGGAGGACCTACAGTTTAACGTGGTATCCGAACCACGGTGGAGGCTTGGCATTCCTCACATTCACAAGTTGTGATTAATACACGTCTTGTCAGAGGTGAAGGAAGGGTTCTACAATCTGTGCTGCGACCGAGGATTGAACTCCGGACCCCCAGCACAGAAGTCTGACTCCTTATGCCTAGACCACCAGGTCACCTTGTTTTGCTACAGGAACTGCAAAAACAATTACCTTTGGTCACGTTCCCTACATCCACACCTTAACATCCAAAAATAAGAGATGCCAGAGAGAGAGAGAGAGAGAGAGAGAGAGAGAGAACCCAAACCACATACGCACATGCCATGATCGAGCGCGGTGTGTGGTAAGCCACTGAGCTGAGTCATGACATGCAAAGGAGATAAGTCCTGATGTCAAATTTCTCCCGGGTATTGCTGGCGTAGCCATTTTAATGAGTAATCACACTAATCTCCATTATCTCTGAGCTTTTCTCAACACAGGATCTGAGGATATATCATATGCGAGAGGTTGAAGAAGAAAGTCTTGATACAAACAAATCACATTGAGATATCGTTTATTTGTTTGAAGTGTACATTTATCTTTTCAGTAACTTTTTCATAAAAAAGACTGTGCGTCCCCTGATAATAGAATAATGTCAACGGTGGCAGCATGGTCTAAGGCACTACTCACACAGTAGACTAGACCGTCGATGGTGGGGCATTGCGTTTCGAATCTTTGTCGGGTGTACTGAGGATGGTTGTGCCAAAATGGTTTCCCACTCTACCTCCACGCAAATGCGGGTATACTTTCTATAAATATATACTTCCTAATCCCTAAAACCATTAGCATAATGAGTACGTAATTGTATTACTCAAACGGGGACGTGGTGCTAAAAAAAAATTTAAAAAAATTGATGTGCGTAAAACAAGGAACGGGTAATGAGACCGGGTGGCACTAAAAATAATAGCACTTGGAACTTTTTAAACACAGTCGATTCTAAACTGTATCAGTCCTGACCTCCTTTTGACCCATTTTGTTTCGGGATAAGGCTACTCACAAGTCACTCGAAGGTCTACAGTCTTACCTCGTTACTTGTTTTGGTCCGGACAGTCTGTTGAAGTTGTTCACATCCGGTGGTCGGCGTTGAAACAACATCCTTCCTCTTCTTTGTAGCAATAATGGTTGTCTTGAGGGCATACCCGAGGCAGGCCAAAAACAAAATAGAGCAGTTGGGTCCACTCGCGATTTAAGAACTTGTTGACCGGGCTTAGTTTTTTGTTTCCATTCTATTGTGAGCTTTTGTTTTCCTCCAACAATGAGGATATGTAAATAAAGAGTATTTTGTGTAGAAACCCTTCCGTGGCTGCATCGTCTAAGGTAGTAGGCCATAGACTGATTTTAACTCGCTTAGGTGGTCACGTGGTCTGACGTGCTACTTTCGCAGTAGACTAGACTGCCGATGAAGGGAAGATCAAGGTTCAATCCTGGTAGGGTGAACCGAGGGTGGTTTTCCATAAATAGGTTTCCACTCTCCTCCACGCAAATGTGGCTACACTTCATTTTACAATAACCTTCCTAATCCCCAAAGCCATTAGCGTAATTAATACATAAGCGTATACCCCAAAAGGGTACCAAGACGTGTTGCTAAAAAAATATTGTTTGATCTGCCCTGAAAAAGATTCGGCAAACAAACAATTATTGTATTCCTAAAAATAGACTAATTAGTTAATACATTTATGAAAAATATAAAGTTGAAATTTTTCGTTGTAAACATTTTTCAAACCATCTAATTAATTTTTTCAAATCCAAATACCCTGCCTCTTTCAGGTGACACTATTTTAATACTGTACTTTACTACGCGGTGTCTTTTTTATTCAAAGTTCTATCATTGTTGCTTTTTAAAAACAAAACATAAGAATGGTTGATTAGCTTAATGCACTGTTGTTAAAGAGTCTGGACAATTTTGATCTGCGATTAAATATCATATGTGCTGCCAATTCGCAATATGGGGGGTGGAGCGACTAAAATAGGTTGGATCGTGATTGTGCCCAGTTCGGAATGTTTTAAGGTTCAGATTAATTTTCGGTGACTTTAATGAAATATATATTCTTATGACGGACAAACGCCCGGAAAGCTCTACTACTACGACCAAGCTAGTGACGAGGCTTACGCTTTTCAAAAGGCCTATCTACAAAGTCCTTGCTTTTAGAATATTCCTTGTTCTCCTCCCTTGTTTGCTCTCTAAGAAAATTTCGCCTGGTTGGCTAATATTAAGAGAAACAAGGATGTTTCACCACGTTGGCACTTATATTATCACTTTAGATCAGTTCTTATGTAAAAATGTAATCATTACATCTTACTGTTACTTATTATTATAAACTGCAACATAGTGGAAATATGTAAAGTAAGCTATCTATCCTTCAGGGTTAGCAAAGTATATATTTATTTATTATGTGTAAAATATCACATTTATAATGGTTTGAGTTAATAGTAGACAAAAACGCTCAGTGGCCCAATGGTCGAAGGCAGAGGGTGTTCCAACGTTTTTCATCCCTAGATCCAAATCTGATAGTCAGTTTTCACCGTGGGCCGAAGATATATTTAGTAATACCATCATCTTAATATAGGCCTACAAACAACAGCTAAGCAATTATTTTAGAAACTTATACAGTATATAAATTGTATTTTTGGTTTGTGGAATCTTTCAAATTTTACTGCAAAAAAAAAAGTTTACTTATCTCCGTAAAATATATTATCAAATATGCACACACGCTCACTTTATAAAAACAACATTGCAATTATATATATTACACATTCTATTAATCAAGTAAATGCTTAATAAAATGCAATCGTGATATTTTCAAACAAACATTTTTATTTGGATCGGTGGCTAATTATCAACTGTCACCGAGGCCCTCCTATTTTCCTCCAGGATACTGTGAGGGCCACACATTCAGTGAACGCGGGCTGCTAGTTTAACCACACTGGTCTAAGACATTGGTTATAAAACTGTGGTCCACACTAAATGAATGGTATGATGCAATCATATTTACTTTCTCAAATAGTCTATTAAAGTTTGAGGCTAAGTTTTCAAAAATAAGTAACCTCAAATTATCTTTATTATAATATCACGCAAGGATATCAATTTAAAATAAAACCGTTATGTCAATTTTCAAAAATTACCCAACATTAAACGATTCTTTATCTGAGGGATTTCAATCAAAATCAACCCCCCGCCCCCAGAAGGCAGACATACTTTTTTGGGGGTTGTGGTGCACACAAAACATAAAGATTCATCAATCTCTGTCTTTTTTTTCACATATATATTTTTTGCTTTTTATTAGAAATAAATCATAATGGTACAATATTGACAGGATAGCTATGGTAAGTCAACTATACTTCGTTCCACAAGGACAGTTCAATTTTAATAGGAAGAGCAAAAATGTTACTACATTATTAATAAAATATATAGAAAGTGACATCATAACGACTTAAATTGAAAGTAGATTCTGTATAGTTTCTATTTATGAAAATTGTATTGAATAATAATAATAATAATATTTAGCACCGCGTCTTACTACCCGTTCGGGTTATACGCTTTAAGTACTAATTACTCTAATGGATTAGGAATATGGAAGGTTGGATTAGAGGAAGTGAACCCGCATTTGCGTGGAGGGAGAGTGTAAAACCAATTGTATTGAAAAATGTGTAGGCCCTACATGAAACTGAGTTGTATAAATAAGCTGTCTTTACTGCTTTATAAACATGTTGGTTACAAAATGTCTGACTCAAAGAGTCACAGGAAGAATATTAAGTTGGGTGATCTGCGTGAGCATTGAACCATTATCAAGTGCTCCGCTATTGGGAGATGTTTGATAAATACTGGTGTAAGACGTCATTCTCGTGTTAGGCTAGCTTACTCATGACGAGAAGATTGGCGTTCGAATCTTTGGGATGGTTTATCCTAAATAGTTTCCCATTCTCCTTCCACGCAAATGTGAGTAGATTACTTTTAAAATGCTTCCTTCCTCAACCGTGAACTATTAGATTTATTATAATATATACGTAAAACCTGATCAGTTCGACCTCGGTGGTTTTAGGGTAAAGTGCTCACATCAGTACCCGATGTTCGTGGGTTCAAATCCAGCCGGGATCAACGGATTTTTCTTGAGCGATAAAAATCCGTAACACAACTTCCTTTGGAGGGGAAGTAATGGTGTTGGTCCCATGTCGATTGTGGCATGTAAAACAACCCTGGAAAGTATGTGAAAATACCTTTCCCGGCAAAATTGATAAGCCATTTCGTGCTCGCTCGTAGAAATTGTGTGGAAGGCAAAGGAAACCACCTCACTTCCTGAATGCCCATAGTACATGGTATTTCTACCAGATGGTGAAGTTAGCACTAACCATATGAAAGGCTGAGCGTATTGACAAGCTCCAGATGGATATACATGACACAAAACCAACCTTCGGGTAGTAAGACGCGGTGATAAAAAAAAAGTACACAATATTTAATTTGTCGGTCTTAATTCTTTTATATTAAGTTAACTCATTTTCGAGATAGTTGATTTTTGTTTTGATTCATATTTTTGAGCCATGTATGAATCAAACGTTATTTTCAATATTTGATCTAACTTATTTCTTTCTATTTTTATTCTTTAAAACAGAAACAAAAATCTCACAAAGAACTGTGCTCTTTAAATGTATAGTATAGTCAATTCTGTCTGTTGAACGGGACTGGATCCTAAGCCTGGACATGTAAACAAAAGTGTAAATAACTTACTCCGGGTATAAATAAGCATACCAATATTCACTAGGCAATGTGTATTCTATTGAACAAATTAATTAAAGTTTTGCCTACAATTTTCGCTACACACCAACAACGTTCCCACTACCCACAGTTTGAGAAACACTGGTCTAAGGCATTACTCCCGCAATAGTCTATACTGCTGATGACGGGGTGATTAGGGCTCAAAACCTGGTCGGGTGGTGTAGTGAGGTTGTTTTTTCAACGAATGGTTTTACACCCTCCACGCAAATGCGGATACAATTCCTCTAAAATTCAACCTTCTTCATCCTTAAGGCGTAAGCATAATTGGTACACATGATTATAGCTCGAATAGGTCGTAAAACGTGGTAAAAAAAATATTGAAAAATATTGGTGTCAATTGACCTTTTTTTTGCGTTTCGTTAAAGAATAAAATAGATATTCCTTTTTCAAGTATATTTAGTGGGGATTTAACTTGATTTAATCTCAAGCTGGCCAGATACTAGACTCGAGAACTTTGCGTCGAACGTTAGTCGAAAATTTAGTAAATGTTCGACAAACGTTGTTCTAATATTTGGGAGGGGAAATGTAATTTCTGGAATATTCGCTACAAAATTTAATTAGAGACATGTTGTATGCGAGATTCTGAGAGGGAAATCTGTTTCCTCAGGAATATTTGCTATAAGCTTAGAAGTTATCGTATTTTCGTTTCCATTTTATATTTGTAATTTATATACAAAAATATCCTAAAACTGTGCATCTTATATTGCTAGAAAAAAAAAGTCTTAATTATTTGTATCCCCATACCGATGATTACTTGGTATAAGGTGTCTAGCTCGCAATATATATAATTTCCGGTGATAGTGAGGTGGAGTTTCGAACCCAATCTGGGTTTACTGGGGGTTGGTTTTAAACATTATTCTTTAAAGTTTGTGACCTGGTGGTCTAGGGGTAAGGTGTCGGACTTCTGTTCGGGGTTCAATCCTCGGTCCCGGCACAGATTTATCTGATTACCAAACCCTTCCTTCACCTATGACAAGACATCTTGTGAATGTGGGGAATGCCAGGCCTCTACCATGGTTCTGATTCCACGTTAAACTGTAGGTCCTTCATTTCATATCACAATCACCCTCCGATTACACATTAGCGTACGTGCGTATAACCCGAACGCGTAGTAAGACGTGGTCTAAATAATAATAATAATAATAATAAACTTTATAAAATTCTCGATAATGACATAACTTTGTCATCCTCGCAAACTTCCGCCGAAAGTACATACATATCCCCTAAATATTTACACCAGAGTAAACAAAGTAATATTCTTTAACTTTAAAAATACAGTTTAAATATTCGATAAAATTATTTAAGTGTGTGTGGCTTTATACATGTTTTGAAGATAAACACTTAATCCTCATTATATAAAATACATATTCATAAGGAAAACTATTATGAAGGAACTCTCTTTGTTGGCTGCATGATATAACTAGTCAATCTCTCAATATAGTGGACTGCTGATGATGGGAAGATCAGGGGTTGAATCCAGGTCGGGTACTCTGGGGAGGGGGTTCAACTAAATGGTTTTCCACTCTCCTTTAACGCAAATGTGGGTACACTTAATCTAAATAGAACCTTCCTCATCCAAAGCACATTAGCTTAATTAGTCTATAAGCGCAGGCCTATAACCCGAACGGGTAGTATAGACGCAGTGACAAAAAAGAACTGAAGAAAGTTTTGTACAAAAAATATTACTAATTAGTATGTTATGTATACACTAGTATTGATAAATATAGGAAATAATATTTTAATACATAATGCGAGAAATAGAATTTCAATACATAAGGCAAGAAACAGTATTTTTATATATTATATATTAAACGGTAGGTCTATTTTTGAATATCATTTATGTAGTATTTTTTATAAATAATATATAAGGAATAGTAAATTAGTGAACTATTTAGGAAAGTATATTAATAATAATATAATTAATATGCTACAGAAGAAATAATAGTATAATGAAATACATATTGTATAAATGTCCTGATTTAAAATAAATTATATGTATTGCGTAATATATAGTGAAACATAATGTAATGTATAATGTTATAAAATATATAATTATATTTATATAATTTATGATGGAAAATTATGTAGTCGTTTCAACATCTTGAGTTATTGACACATTGTGTCTAACTCTGGTATTTCGCCGTTTAAAAAGGAAATACTTGCTTTTTGTGTTTTTTAAACGCCAATAAGAAGGATTAAAGCTATTACCGCGTGAACAATGCCATTGATTAGCCGTAGTAAGAGTAGGGATCATTTCACTTTTAGAGCGGGACAAAGTTGCGTATAGAGGTGAAATATTTGTCATTATTAGTAAAATGGACGCGATTTATAAACCAGATTAATTTCAGGATTAATTTTAATAGCGGGGGTATGTTGGTTTCCTTTTTATCGTTGTTGAATTAACAGCTGGGGGCTGGATGTTGGATCTGTTCTATATTTTAGTTAATAAGTCGTGTGCTGATATAATCAGTTGGTTCAGAAAGTGCAGATTAAATACCTCAAATAAATTAAATGAAAAAATATCACTGGTGGAGTGAGTACTGATTCCGTTTTTTGTAATTCGACCGTTTGTCATTTCTTATGTCTGTTTCGTGATTAGGCAAATGCCAAATAGGTGGGCCATTTTTAAAGATATTTGACAGGGAAATTATTGAACTAAGATCAAACGATGTACGTATATAGTTATTTTTATTCTAATTTTGACATTTATTGAAAATCTGACGTCTTAAACTACATGAACCACGGTTTTTATATATGAATATTATGTTTTGTTTTACATCCATTAATGTTTCCAGCCTGTGGCCTTGGTCAGTTTTTTTCATTCACGCCATATATTTTCCACTACAGGCTTGCTAGGCCTGTTGTAGCTTCATATACCTTATAATATAGCTTAAGACTAGGACAGGCAGAACATCCAGTCCCCGGCCATTAATTCTTCACTATGATGAAAGAGTAAACTCTCATTTAACCAATGACAATTTTTTCGGTCATGCCGGGAATCAAACGTGGGACCCTTAGCTCATTGGACAGATATGCCACCGCTGAGATAAGGTGTCTGACATGTAAATGATGTACTATTGAATTTTCAACTTTGTTTTGTTTTGTCCAACTTAATCATTAAGGTCCACTTCCAATACAAAGATAAATTATCAGAGATATTTCAACTTGAAATCCAAAGAGAAATTTTGAGATTGTGGTAACGATAAGAACATGACATAATTATTCTTATATGATGTACTTGGCATTTTTTGAACAGAGAGCGTGGGATATACAGTTAACGGAACTATTTAAATAGTCTTTATTAAAACAGACTGCTTTTAAAAAAAAATCCGATGTGTGTATAGCAATAAGGTACAGAATTTACCAAGGTACAGAATTTACCATTAGATCTGACTTTAGTATAGGGAAATGAAATATGGCCGATTAGATGTTTCGCCTAGGTTAAATATTGAAATATTGATAAAACCTTTAACTGTACACGAGCTTAGTGTTAAATGTAATGAACACAGAACTATTTTCATTCGTCCTATAGGCCTACATGTATACATACAAACATAGTTTAGAAGTTGAACTTTTCCACTCTGAAAAATCCAGATAATTCTGTTGATCATTAAGAGGTAATTTTCTGAGAAACGAATGGTAACAGGTAAGGAGCGTAGAATGAATTTTTACTAAGAGAATGAAGTAATTAAATTGGGGGTCACAACACACAGTATCGTCATTTATATTTTCCTCCTCACCTGTTTGTTCTCCTACTGCTGGACAGCTCCACCTATGAAAGTTATAAACGCACTTGATTTATCGCGTTTAAAAATTTACTATAGACTATTCTCACGCCTTAAGAGAGAATTTACATTTTTTCAACAACAATATTAGTTTAAGCAAGGCTTTATTAGGTTTATATTTAATCATTCTAAACCACACCTCTAAGCACGTATAAAAAGTATACAATAATGTATCTCTTTACAAAAATATTTTGAGCACTTTAAGAAAATGCAAAACTATTTTTCACATCGCACATAAATAACATTTTACTATAGTATTAGTGTTATTTTAAAGCTATTGATAGCATCTTTCAAAAGGGATAGCTTCAGATCATATGACTTGGTGTATGGATACGTGAAAGAAGGTTAAGTAGTTTCTTAGCTGTCAGATTTGTCCATTCGCAAACAAAAAGGGGTATAGTTCCCACACCTGGTTTTATCCCAGGAGAGAACAGAACAATTCACTACTGACGTACCAGGGTCATTTTTAATTCAAGAGTGAACAGAACAATTTAAAATTTGCTAGGTTTTTTTTATTATCCTGGCTGTTATAATAGTGGTGATTAAACTATTGAGTTTAAAAGATTTCTTGCACCGTTGATTTTAAAAAGAATTACATTCTTAACAAATAAAACGATTAAATAAATACCAGCTTCGGTGGCCACGTGGTTTAATGCTCTTGTCTTGTGGTAGACAAAACTGCCGATGAAGGTGAGATCGAGGTTAGGATCTTTGTCGAGTGCATTGAGGTTGGTTTTGCTAATATAGTTCTCCACTCTCCCTCTATGCAAATTCGGGTACACTCTTTAAGTATAGCCTTCATAATTCCATTAGCATTATTAGTACATTTGGTTAGACCTAATAAGACGTGGTTCTAAATAAGAAATACTATGTGACTGTAATCTAACCAACTACAGTTGACGAAAAAGTATTATTGACTTTACAATGGAAACAAGGTCCTCTCACAATAATAATTATTTTACCACGAGCGTCTAAAATTTGCAACAGAGATCCGCTACATTTTAAACAAGAGTGCCCTGGTTTACTCGGCCCAACCCTACTTAACACCTCGCTTGGGTCGCTTTCCAGTCATTACATCCCTACCCTTCTTCACCTTGTTTGAATCTACACCAATGGGAAAGTGACAAATTCAAACTGTGAAGAAGGTACACTTGAATCTTCTATACTTGTTCCTCCTGTTGGTTAGGCCAGTGACTCTTGTTTTAGTCATCCTGATGACCCTCTTCCCCCTCTCCACCATCTAAAGGAAAAAGAAACAAATTAACTGTCTGTTCCTCACTCTTTAAATATTACCGACAAATGCCCCTCTTATACTGATGACAGGGAAGTTTTTAATAAAGGGAAGAAAACCATCAAGAACTGATGTACCGGAGTGGTTTTTAATCCAAAAGAGAAGAGAAAATCTAGAACTGATGTACCGGGGTGGATTTTAATCCAAAAGAGAGGAGATAAATCCAGATATGATGTACCAGGGAGGTTTTTATTTTCCCCATTAATGGTGTGAGCAAATCGTAAAGGTTTCACCACTGGGAACTAACTAAACCATGGTTCTTAATGTGAGTGGTTAATAACTCGCACCGTTTAACCCAAGGGCGGTGTTTCTTTTGAATTAATCTTGAAGTTATAATACGTAGACATTTATATTAATTATAGAAAATTATCAAATGTTCTATTAGATAATTTACGGATACGAAAATGTTGGCACAGATTATTTTAGAAACAAGTTCTCATGTTTAACTCTTCACGAAAGATTGGCAGTGAATGTTCGCCTGAAGGATTATTTGAATAAAAGCTCTTTTTGGTCAATATTGCGTGATTTCATGCTTTTTATAGGGCGAAGAGAGACTTGGCCCCGCTTTTAACCCAAGACTCTGACCAACATCCCCGGGCATACTTTTCGGAGTAGCTAAAGTTATTTGTTTTTAGTACCGCGTCTTACTACCCGCTCGGGTTGTACGTCTGTGTACTATTACATCAATGGTTTAGGGATTAAGAAGGTTTAATTGAGAGGAAATACACCTGCATTTGCGTGGAATGAGAATTGAAACACATTGAGGAAAAACCTCCCTCAGTGCACCCGGCCGGGATCGAAACCGGATCTCCCAATCCCAGTCCGGCAGTTAAGTCTAACACGAGAGTGATGCGTCAGACCACACGGTCGCAGAAGTGGGTTAAAGTTCAGTTATCAGATAAATCTGTGCCAGGATCGAGGTTGAGCCCCGGACCCCAGCACAGAAGTCTAACTACCTAACCTCTAGACCGTCAGGTCACCCAACGTTCAGTTGTCGACTTATACTGAACTGTAGTCTTCTGACTATTTATTGAATTAATTCCCATTGATATTTCTACCGGGTGACCTGGCGGTCTAGGGGTGTCAGACTTCTGTATTGGGAGTTCGGGGTTCAATCCCCGGTCCCGTCACAGATTTATCTGATTGCCAACCCTTCCTTCACCTCTTACAAGACGTGTATTGTGAATGTGGGGAGTGCCAGGCCTCTACCGTGGTTCGGATTCCACGTTAAACTGTAGATCCTCCATTTCATCTCACAATCACCCTACCATTACACATTAGCGTAAGTATAACCCGAACGGGTAGTAAGACGTGGTACTAATAATGGTAATCTATTTAATCCGAACTACTATTAAGTGCACAATTCATCAGTTTACAATTCCTTCTGGTAGAGTCGATGGTTCCGAATCCTCATCACCCCTTTTTTAGTCTATTTAGAACTTGGGGTGAAATGTTGGTGAGCTTGTTTACCTCTTCTCTATTTTTTTTAGCTCTGGCTTGTACAAACTAGTTCACTCCGCTTTTGTCTGACAGGGCGCGGTCACCTTCAACTAAGGTTGTATTGCTAAAATCCGCAACGAGACCGTTATTTGTAAGAATGCTACTCTTTAGGAAAGGCTTGTTTGTAGACACACATGAAGCGCGGGGTTAGACGAGTGTCATTTCGTTGTGTACAAAGATTAACACTATGGACATTTTCTTTTCTTTTTTTTTTATCACAACGTCTCCTACCGGTTCAATTTATGACCATATATGATAATTATTCTAATGGGGTAAGGATAAGGAAGGAATCATTTTATAAGTAATGCACCCGCGTTTGTGCGGAAAGAGAGCGGGAACCAATTAGGAAAATCACCCTCAGTAGACTCGACTGGGATTTGAATCCCGATATCCTAGTTATCAGCAGGCCAGTCTAATACGAGAGTGACGGCTTAGACCATTCGGCCATTGAAGCGAGTGCCAGTAAATTGTTCAGATTCGGATGTTTTCGGCCTTAATAGCTGTTTTTATCCCGGCTCCAGCGTGACATATTCTTTATTAGTTTTTTTCTATACCCCTCGGTTTTCGATAGTGGTTCGCCTACAATGTCACGCCCTCTTGTCGTACACAATTTCGTAAGCTTACTCTCACAAAAAGTGTTGTTTGTTTTCTGCTTAAACAAGGAATCAAGGAATGTCTACAAACATGTTTTAGCACTATGTCTTATTACTTGTTGGGTTTATACACATATGTACTAATTACTCTAATGTGTTAGGGTTGCAAAATTGAATTTAGAGGAAGTTTACCCTAATTTACGTGAAGGTATAGTGAAAAACCATTTTGGAAAAATCACTCTCGATACACCTGACTGGGATTAAAACCCCAACCGCCCTGTCATTGGCAGTATTGTCTAGCATGAGATGGATGCCTTCAACCATGCGGCCACCGAAGCTGGTGCCCATTTACAATTAAATGTTGAAAGACTTAATTTTAACAAATATGACTCCATCGTCAAATTTGTAGCAGTTTAAAATTTTAAATAAAGATAATCAAATTAATATACTAAAAAGGTGATTAAATTATAACTACTAATGAATTTCAAATTTTTTACATTTAACTTATATTTTAAGGAACTTTAATCCTTACCGAAATAACTGATTGCTTTATTTGAATACAGTAGTGAGTAATGCACCTATATTTGTTTCTGATTGGCTGAGCGCCAGCTACAGAAACGCAAGCTATTGTACAGTATTTAGCTCCTTTCGACAAACTAGTCCAATTTGGTGCGACTGTTTGTAGACGAAACTTAAGAGAGAACCCACTAGAAATGGCCAGCACGGCACTGGGCTTGGGCTGGTTCCACGCGGCTCGTAGTTAACGCACGGCACGGGCTTGGGATGGTTCCACGCGGCTCGTAGTTAACGCACGGCATGGGCTTGGGCTGGTTCGGTGCGGCTCGTAGTTAACGCACGGCACGGGCTTGGGCTGGTTCCACGCGGCTCGTAGTTAACGCACGGCACGGGCTTGGGATGGTTCCACACGGCTCGTAGTTAACGCACGGCATGGGCTTGGGCTGGTTCGGTGCGGCTCGTAGTTAACGCATGGCATGGGCTTGGGCTGGTTCGGTGCGGCTCGTAGTTAACGCACGGCATGGGCTTGGGATGGTTCCATGCGGCTCGTAGTTAACACACGGCATGGGCTTGGGCTGGTTCCACGCGGCTCGTAGTTAACGCACGGCACGGGCTTGGGATGGTTCCACGCGGCTCGTAGTTAACGCACGGCATGGGCTTGGGCTGGTTCGGTGCGGCTCGTAGTTAACGCACGGCACGGGCTTGGGCTGGTTCGGTGCAGCTCGTAGTTAATGCACGGCACGGGTGTCGGTGCGGCTCGTAGTTAACACACGGCATGGGCTTGGGCTGGTTCCATGCGGCTCGTAGTTAACGAACGGCACGGGCTTGGGTTGGTTCGGTGCAACTCGTAATTAGCACACGGCATGGGCTTGGGCTGGCTCGGTGCAGCTCGTAGTTAACGCACGGCACGGGCTCGGGCTGGCTCGGTGCAGCTCGTAGTTAACGCACGGCATGGGCTTGGGCTGTTTCGGTGCGGCTCGTAGTTAACCTAGCGGCACGTTAGACTATGTGACGACCATGAATGCGAGTAGTAGTGTGTTATGTTTGCGATTATAGATCGTATCACGGTGTTTATTGACGTGGAAGTACCTGCACCGTGGCCAGACTAATTAATTTGTCATTCTCATCTCATCGTTATTATCGGTGATTGTAAGGTTGCGTTTAGAATCCTGGATGGGTATACTTTAGTTTGGTGTTTTTCTTGATGTCTCGCTCTCAATAATCGAAAATGAGGGTTACATTTCCTCTAAAGCTTACCTTCCTCTATGGCAGTGGTATTCTTTCTGGGGTACGCAATGACATCTTAGAGGGTACATGACTATATATAGTTAACAACTTAAGAGGTTTGTTTGATGTGATTTTTTACTATCTGGAGCTGGGCATGGATTTAGCCTTTCGGCTAGTTAGTGCTGCCTGCGCCGTCTGGTAGAAATCTTATGTACTAAGAGAGTTCAGGAAGTGTGGTGGATCCCTGCTACCTTCCACACTGAATTTCTATGGGCGATTGCAGGATAGCCTACCAATTTTGTCGGGAAAGGTATTTTCACGTATCTTAGAGGGTATTTTTAAATGCTACACTCAACTTGGGATCGACGGCTTTACTTCTCCTCCAAAGGAAGTTGTGCTACGGGTATTTATCACTCAAGAAAAATCCGTCAAGCTCTGCTGGGTTTGAACCTACAAACATCAGATCTGTGGTAAGATCTTTATTCCAAGACCACCAAGGTCAACATTAAATAATATATTATTTAATGATAATCACTGAATAGTCAGGGCCAGATTAAGAGTTAGCCACAAAATATCCGCATTTTCTCTCTTGCATTATGCACAAACAACTTTGGGGTACGTGAACAAAAAAAAGCTTATTACCACTGCTCTATGACATTAAGAACTCTGTTCATTGTCCAACTATAGTGTAAATATCCGGCTAGAGTGGACGGGTTTTTAAGATATTATGCACAACCCAATTTAGGACATTGATTCTATACAAAGGTTTTACTCAAGTATTTACCACTAGGTTTGCTGTGTAGAGATATAAACCATTTATTTTTCTCGGGGATAACAGCACCTAGAATTATTTGCACCAGGGAGAACTTGTTAGGGAAGAGTTTAGATTGGTTTATGATCATTTTCTACAAATTAATACCAACATTGACGAAATAATCGTTTAAAAAATTGATTTCTAAGCCTGTCACCGCATAGATTATTTTAATTTTAAATGTGCCATGAATTAAATATTATTTTACACACATGATATTGGAGATGTATATTGAAAGGTCGTGTGAATTAAGTAAACTAAATTGTTATATTATGTAGCCTACGCTCCTTTAGCTGTGGATAATTCATCTGGTCGTATCCTTAGACGCTTGCCAAATAAATTATTTGATTTATTAAATTCTTGACAAATAACACACCTTTGATTCCAGCCAAAATACAAACAATTTGTCAGAGACTTTAAGAAAAAGAACAGATCACTTAAATAGAAAGAGAAATTAATGGAGATAACTATTTTTCCAGTCTAGTCTTATTTAATAGTGCTTAAAGTAACGCCACTTAATCTGACTTAGCCTTGTTGTCTTTTAAATGAATACAAATAAATGAAGACTTTCCTTCTTAATTTATACCAAGGAAATAGAACCAGTTCTATCTTTCAGCTAAGTCACTCGCTCACCCAGTCTGGCCATCCCCTTACGCCACTTCTGTAACATATTTAACCTAGCAGCATGCGGCTGGCGTGTTTCTAAATAAAATTTTATTTTCGGAAAATAATTTTGTCCAAGGTATACGAAGTCTGAGATATCGAGGTCCGTGCTTCTAATGATATTGATTTAGATTACTCTAAAATATAATAAAAAGTCATGGATGAAGGTAATTTTTCTTTAAAGTAACATATGTAGAGTATCCTTTTATGATTCATCCATGAAGAAACACGCGCTTTTCAGAAATAATGTGAAAAGGATTACACCATTAAAATAGATTTTTTATACCATTTTTCCTGTTAAAGGAACAACTCCGCAGTATTTGGCAAAGTACGCCAATTACCTATACCAATAAGAAGCTAGCCTTCACAACACCTGTCGCCAGGACTCTTTCTATTGGTTAGTTTTCACGGTGTTGACGAAGGGAGCAAGAGGCAAGGGGTATGTCATATATAAGCTGTTTGTGCGTATGGTTAAGGGCAGCCACACGCACAAATCGCACACGCAACGTCACACAAGTCAGTCAGACACAAGCAACGCAGTCAGGGACTCACTGGCACTAGCACTGGCTCTCTCAGTCACAGTCTAACAAAGAATACAAAAATTTACATTAATATCACAAGTGTGCATTGATATAAATCATTTAATTGTAGTATGTTTAAGTAATTAACAGATTCATTTGAATAAACCGTGTGTGAATCAACAGCCATCAATAGTACTCTTTCTTTCATTTTATAAATATACCGATTTAATTAGTGCTCGACCACGGAGCAATTAACAGCTAGTTAAACGGTATCTTTTCCGTACAGTGATGATAGGCGCTCGATCACGGAGCTATAGACAACCGAAATATCACAGCAATATTATATAAGGAATTAATCCGTAGTGTAACAAGTTATCGAGCGTTGACTTTCTAAACTTCCATTGCCTTTTAGTGTTATTAGAACATTTCATAAATTGTGAACTTACTAGAAAAAATGTTTTTATCTCTAATATAACATGATGTATATAATATTGGTTTACACTGTGTAGCTTATTTTACAAAGTCATCACTTAATGATAATACATTTTAAGATGATCAGTGTTGTACAAAAAAATTTCTTACTAAATATATTTATTTGATTTATTTATAGATTTATTTGTAAATACTTTGATTAAATTTTCAAAATGTATTGGATTAATAAATGGTAAAGTCAAGGGCGAAGAAAGGAGGGGAGTTTGAAAGGTGCAGCCCCCCTCATTTTGTTACCCTCCTGAAAACATTTTTTGGTTAAAGGTATAGAAACAGTCTCTAGAAGATCCCCACCCCCCGATCCACCGAGAATTGGCTTCTTACGATATCCTTGGGTACCGCTATATTGCCATTCCCAGAAGTAAATTCCAATTATATTAAGTATCGTTAAAAAAAATTACACCTGGACATTTACGCTAACGGAGTAGATATGAGGATGGTAGAATTGACAGCTTTATAGCACCCTTAGGGGGAGGGGAAGGAGTATTTGCGGGTAAACTACATCAGTATAAATGGTTGGAATTCGAACCTTTACCTCCGCGTGGCTAGCAGACCAGACCATGTGGAGCTTGGGAAGTCTTTTAAAAATGTTCATCATGAGAGAGTAATTAATTTCTAT
Organism: Timema shepardi; assembly: GCA_902151425.1. Classification (NCBI taxonomy): domain Eukaryota; kingdom Metazoa; phylum Arthropoda; class Insecta; order Phasmatodea; family Timematidae; genus Timema; species Timema shepardi. Next base: position 29,932 of record CABFVX010005071.1, on the reverse strand, counting down.
AATCCGGGTTGAGAATCAACTATCTGAATACTTGAAAGTGTCTTCCTTTCTCACAGGTATAAAATAAATTTTGAGACAGTCTACCAAAGAGCATTTTTTTATTTTCTGATAACTTTGAGTTCCTAAACTATTTGTTTTAAATGTTCTTCGTGTATCATTCTTCTATCAATATGTAATATCTGAAGACTATAACTAAGGGTCAGACTGATTAAGATGAGTTATTAAATTATGATTGTTAAAAAATAATTTAAAACGAATTTTTAAAAATGACGTTGCACATCACTAGATAGTATTCAGATTATATAATACGTTGACATATTTTACAGTCGTTAAATTAATATTATGTCATCGAGACTCTTAAAAATGTCAATTCTCAGCATTTTATTTAAATTTAAACTTGTTGTTTGAAGTTCATAGCCTTTTGAGTATAGTTAACATTATTCCAAGCAATGATATGGTGTCAATTTTTTTTATATATCTCTATAAGCCACCAAACTTTCCTAGTAAAATGTTATGTTACTTATCACATGGACCATTGCACTTGCACGGTTATTTTATTGTTTTTTTTTTAACAATTCTTGAGTGATCATATGAAGCCCTTTAATTTCAGACGTAGTTTGTAAGTTGCACTGAGTTGTCAACTACCATTGAACGTTCTGAATCGAGATCATATTTTAGCATTTTAGCATTTTAGCATTTTAGCATTTTAGCAAATTTCCATTCAATGTTGTTTGTTGAAACATATATATGTATGTTAATTTAGAACCATTTCTATTAAAACGTATGTGCAAAGTTCTTACGTGTACTCCTTATTATTATTTTTTTTGACAACGAATAGTTTTAGTACATATAGCTGCTGCCCGCGACTTGGATAAGGATTCATATCATGATACGGATATAATCACTTTTTGTTCGTATCCGTGTTTTAGTTGACTAATTTCAACCAAAAAACGTTTATTGTAACATAACTATAATAATTACATATATAGTCTCGAGGACTTTTTTGTTCACATTAGTGAGAACGTTCAAGATGTATAGTATTTTTCGGTGACCTGGCGGTCTAGGGGTAAGGTGTCAGACTTCTATGCTGGCGGCCGGGGTTCAATCCTCGGTCCCGGCACAGATTTATCTGATTAC
>CABFVX010005071.1:2099-27515 GCA_902151425.1 Timema shepardi | reverse complement strand
TATATATATATATATATATATATATATATATATGACAAAGCATGACATAACATTAGTCTAAAAGATATAGAACTGTTGATATTTGTCTGTATCATCACATATTAGGCAGAAAGACTGAGAGCAGTATATAATAATAAGTACAGAGAAAATATAACGACAATATAGAACTTGTATCATGATAGATAGAAAATATAATGGGATTAAAAGATTATACTATAATTACAAAGGAAAAAATGATAAATGGAAAATATTATATTACACACACTGATATATATATATATATATATATATATATATGATGGTATGTATCATAATATAGGCCTGTACTGTTATAATACTATATCAGTGTGTGTAATATAATATTTTCCATTTATCATTTTTTCCTCTGTAATGTATGATGACATAGTCTAGTCTTCTAATCTCATTATACTTTCTCTCTATCATGATACAAGTCCTATATTGTCGTTATATTTTCTCTGTATTTATTATTTGGATATCTATTTGGATTGAATAGGTCTAGGAATAACAATACGTTGTATATATTGAATGCACGTATTTTATTTATTGTATGCACATATTTTACGTATTGCATGGCATTGTATCTTTATTATTGCATGGCATTGTATCTTTAGTAATGCAATATGTATTGTATCTTTAGTATTGCATTATCTATTGTATGAATGGTATTTTATGTGTGTGTATTATGTATTTTTTCTAAGTAATGTGTTACATAAATATATATTCATGTGTGTATTGTGTGTATTTTATGTGTAGCCTATATTTATAATTGAATGTATGCTTATATAAATAAATGCATGCATGTTTATATAAACAAATGTATCACTGTATGTATGCATATACTTTCATTGTGCATGTTTTTACACATATTTGTTTGTATTTGCGCCTTTCTATATATACTCTCTTTTCTCGTTGGGGGCTCCACCCCCAAAACCACAGTGAGTTTGCTTTGCAAGTGGATGAAACTAATGTAGTTCCAGAGCCGTTTTTTTTATAGGTCTTACCGTTTATCCGCAAGAGACCGCCAAAGAAAGGTCCGCGCCGACGTTAGAGTTGCTCTGACATTTTGAATTTTTTTCAGGGGTTAAAAATTAAATTTTTACTTTTTAGAAATTTTCTGTCAGTTACAGGCTAGAAGCTAGAAGTTTGCCAAATTTCAAGTTTCTAGCTCATCTGGAATTGGGTAAACATTAATGTCAGTGAGTGAGTCAGCCATGTGGCTTTTTAATAGTATAATATATATATATATATATATTCATATATATTCATATTACATATGTTTTATATTTATCAAATTATGTATGTCTATAATTTTAAAGTACGGTTTGTACGTTTATGTATATGCATTTTTTATTTTTTTATAGATGTATGTATGTACTTGTGAATAAGTTTATGAATTTATGTTTGAATATATCATTGAACGTTTTTATATTGATCCATCTGTGTTAATTCATTTATGTACGTATGTATGTTATAGTGCATGTCCAAATTAATTATAATTTGTTTTTATGCATGTATTTGAACTAATTTATATGTTTATATTAATGACTGAATCAATGTATAAGTTGTTTTGTGTGTGTATTAAATATCTAGTAATGTATGTATATGTATGAATACGTAACTTATTTCTTTATATGAGGATGTGTGTATGTGTTAATGTATTGAACATGTTGTAATGTGTGTGTGACTATGTAGGTATGTATGTGTATGAATATGTAGTTATATATGTGTGTAATATATTCATTGACAAATGTCATGTGTCATGCTTGATATGTTAATTACTATGGTATCCTTGCCAGAATGAGGAGGTTGAAATTAGAGATAAAACTTCTCATAGTCCACCCAGCCTAGACTTAAACCTTGACTACCTCAGGCTTAAATATACTAGATCTTAAATTCCTCTTCAGTCTAGGAGGGTGAATTTAGAGAGAATGCTAATGTTAGCAGAACTCCAAGTAGCTTTAAGCGTGGGTTTTAGCTCGGGAAAAGGGGGGTGAACTTATATTGTTCCATCCTATTCACCGGGACTTTTTTTATTGGTCTTAAAATTTTGAGGATTAAAATATGTTTGGCGAGAGGAAGCCAAATCGTTCGGTTTTTTCTACCGAACTAGAGCTATTTTATTACAGACTGCTGGTTATGCATGTTATAGTGTTTGGTTATTTATTTGCAACATCTAGAAACAGCAGGTTAGGCTGCCTGGTGCAGAGGGTAGGTAAAGTTTACCAGAATTTGCCTGGAGGGAGAATGGAAAACCTATACATCTTTGGAGTGTTGGGCTCACAGCCAAGTATTTTGGAAAGCATTGGGTGGCGTAGTAATGAATGCATCATAACTCGATTCAATTCTTTTGTGATAGCCCCTAGGTGGACCAAAGGTAATCAGTAGATTTATTCATTCACCGTTTGCTCGATCTGGGTATTGAAGTGGGGTTTCTTATCTCAGTGGCAGATGTAGGAGGAAGAGGAGAGGGCTGGGGGTGGGCAAAGAGTAGAGAGGGGAGGTAGAAGTGACCAACTGATTGGTGCAGGTTCTTGCCCTAGATTATAGGGAGTTTATAATTATTTTGGTTGAGGGTGGACTGGTGGAGGAGAAGGAATGAATGGGCTAGATAATGCTGCACTTTATACTTCCAACCATGCTAGAAATCGAACCCAGGCTCCCTGGATCTGTGTGGAGGGAAGAACTAAGCTGTGAGGGAGAAGGTTTGAGCACACATAGTCCGGAGGAGTAATTTTGTTGGGGAAGGAAGCCGCCAGCGCATCAACTATGGAACTGTTTTTTTAAATCCTACTTTACTAGTAATGTTGGGTGACCTGGCGGTCTAGGGGTAAGGTGTCAGACTTCTATGCTGGCGGCCGGGGTTCAATCCTCGGTCCCGGCAAAAATTTATCTGATTACCAAACCCTTCCTTCACCTCTGACAAGACATCTTGTGAATGTGAGGAATGCCAGGCCTCCACCGTGGTTCGGATTCCACGTTAAACTGTAGGTCCTCCATTTCATCTCACAATCACCCTACCATTACACATTAGCGTAAGTGCGTATAACCCGAACGGGTAGTAAGACGCGGTGCTAATAATAATAATAATAATAATAATAATAATAATAATACTAGTAATGTTGATAGTTATTGATATGAACACCATCAGGGTAATGTACGTCCGTGAGGATGGTATAGATTGATACTCCTGAGGTATAGGTATCAAAACTAGTATCCCTGAGTTGGACTCTACCGATTGAGTTTGATGGTAGGGATAGGTAAAAGATTTGTCATATAGAACATATCCGGCTCGGAGGATGGACAGAGGATGAAGGGGGAAAGGTAGGTAGGGGCTGCCAGCTGCTGGAGCTAGTTTTATCTGGATTTTTTTTTTATCACCACGTCTTACTACCTGTTCAAGTTATACGCATTCAAGCTTGATTGATAACTAATTTCTGTTACTATCTATTGATACTCCAGGGTAACTATCAGTCCTTAAGTTGGCGGCCGGTAGTAGACTTTGGTAAGTTAGGGAGAGTCATGGTGCACGCCACCAGGGTAATTCGAACCCGTGAGCTTTGTAGCACTGATACTCGAGGTTATTTATGGGTCGCGAGGCTGGTATCACTGTCCTTTGACACGGTAGCTATGCTAATAGCTCAGGAGCGCCGCCATCTTTCACATTTTATGATCTACAGGCATATATTTTACTCTACTTATTTTTCTCTAATTTTTTGGATTGGGGAATCAATTGTTCTATGATAATTAATAAACTCTTGTTTTTAATAATCATTGTTGAAAAAGTTCTTTAATGTTTAGATTGCTCTGAAAAAACTTAATTTTTTGAAGTTTGAACGGTTAATTATATAAATATATAGAAGTGGTTTTCATAGCAATGACAATGTTATAGACGGTTTCAATGTAATTTTATTAAAAAAATAATTAATCACTAAATAATAAATTCCCCAACATAAAAATAAAATAACCCAATGAATAAAATCTTGCTTGATGTATTTTCTGTTCAAAAGTGTTAAAGGAACGGCTCAGCCTTCTTTCTCTTCTTTTTTTATTCATAAGTTAATCTTTTTTTTAACGCCGTGTCTCAATACCTGTTAAGGCTATACACACATGTATGTAGGAAGTTTGAATTTAAAGGGACTGCACACCCATTTGCGTGTTGAAGGAGTTCAAAATTATGTTGTAAAAACTACGTTCAATACACACGACTGAGATTCGAACCTCGATCTCCCTGTCATTGGCAGTCTAGTCTACTGCGTTAGTAGCGCGTTAGACCACGTGGACCCTGAAGTGGGTCTCAAATATGTCAATAAAGAGATGTGTTATTAGTGTTTCTAAAGTTACTGGGTCTTAAGAAACTAGAGATCAGTACTGCCAGACCCACGGACAAGGGCCTAATGCCTCAGGCCTCCTCACATACTGTTGACACACACACACAAAAATCTATTATAAAAATCAACTTCGATCATTTTTTGGACATAAAATTGGCAAATAAGATTGAATATATACATATATATATATATAAGTTTAACCGTAAACAAAAATAAACAAAATATATAGTAAAAGGTTCTAAGCAGATTTAGTTTATTGTGATGAAAATATTTCTTTATTTAAATAATATAATTAATACTTGTAATTTTGTAAAGAAAAAATGTCGAAACTTTGAAAAGAATAGATACTTGTTTAATGCTGGGGCCTCTACAAAAATAGATACGGCCCTGCATGCCTGAGTAGAATCTCTTGAAGGTTTTATTTTAAAATTTATTTTCAAGATATTAAGAAACAGTTTTTCATTTTGTCAATGGAATGCGTGACGTGTTTGCTGTGTGTTTCAGTTGCGTAAGACTTTGGGGGTTGAAAGGCTTCACTCGACACGTGAGGGATCAATCACCCTCTAGTGACTTATTCTTAGTGGGGCCGAGGGAACACACATTATGTAACTTTTAGAATATTAGCGGCAATCATTGTAGATTAACGGAACTATTTTAACGGCAGCGGTTGATAGCACTCAGGGCTGGTGAAATAAATGGATCCCTTTGCGATCCAGTCTTTAAAATTTGTCTTCCTATATTGGTATTCAAACAGGCTACTTATTATAATACCGGTTACAAAATAATAAAAACAAAATATATTTTTACTGTTGAAAAAAAAATTGTTTGCTAATAAATTGTCCACCCAGGGCTTCACCATAGATACGCCAATGTTGAAAAATATAACATATCTTACAAATCGTCATCATAAACAATTTATAGCTTGTGGCCAAGTCTTCTTTCTTTGCCCTTTTTTTCATTCTTTACTTGCTTCTATTCTTATTCTCTCACTGGCACACTTTATTTACACCCCTCACCTCTTTCTTGGTTTCTTTTGTGGTATTTTCCCTACATACTTCGTCTCCCTCATTCTCATTGTATAATATTAATAGCTATATTTAAGATGCATTCAACTGAAAATATAGAATAACTTGAAATTAAAGATGTACCCTTTATTTACCACGAAAGATAGCAAGCTTACCTTGCATTATTCCATTATGTTACTGCTAATAAAGTAGGGGTCAAGTTTAATCCATCAATTAATGAAACAAATAGCCGAAACTATTGTTAATGCATTTTAGTGAGGATTACACCTTTTAGATATCATATTCTGAAAATTGAAAAATTACACCTGGACACGGGTTCGATTCCCGTGTCCAGGTGTCATTTTTCAATTTTCAGAATATATTAATCCATCAAGGTAAGACTGCTTCCTAACAGGGTAAATGGAGTCTACACTTGGTGTGCACTGAAATATAGCAGCCTTACCTTGATGAATTACACTATGGTGCAGCTTATAAGATAGGGCATAGTATAGTTCAAGGTAAGACTGTTAACTTTCAGGGTAATCTGGGTGAACATACACACGGTACAGTATCCTAAGAACAAGGTTTAAAGTAGCGTTTTTAAACACAGTTATTTCATTATTAATATTATATTTTAACTATCAATATTGGTAACTGCAGCTTATATTAAATGAAGTAAGAAATATTGAAAATACTTTTAATTAGTTGTGTAGCCAGGCCTCCACCGTGGTTCGGATTCCACGTTAAACTGTAGGTCCTCCATTTCATCTCACAATCACCCTACCATTACACATTATTAATGAAACAAATAGCCGAAACTATTGTTAATGCATTTTAGTGAGGATTACACCTTTTAGATATCATATTCTGAAAATTGAAAAATTACACCTGGACACGGGTTCGATTCCCGTGTCCAGGTGTCATTTTTCAATTTTCAGAATATATTAATCCATCAAGGTAAGACTGCTTCCTAACAGGGTAAATGGAGTCTACACTTGGTGTGCACTGAAATATAGCAGCCTTACCTTGATGAATTACACTATGGTGCAGCTTATAAGATAGGGCATAGTATAGTTCAAGGTAAGACTGTTAACTTTCAGGGTAATCTGGGTGAACATACACACGGTACAGTATCCTAAGAACAAGGTTTAAAGTAGCGTTTTTAAACACAGTTATTTCATTATTAATATTATATTTTAACTATCAATATTGGTAACTGCAGCTTATATTAAATGAAGTAAGAAATATTGAAAATACTTTTAATTAGTTGTGTAGCCAGGCCTCCACCGTGGTTCGGATTCCACGTTAAACTGTAGGTCCTCCATTTCATCTCACAATCACCCTACCATTACACATTAGCATAAGTGCGTATAACCCGAGCGGGTAGTAAGACGTGGTGCTAATAATAATTATTATTATTTGTGTAGCTGTCAGATACGGACTTTCTACCATGTCATCACAATATAAATCTTGTGGAATACAAAACATACGTTTAATTATTTAGAGTGGTTAGTGAGGAAATGTCAGTTTGAAGAATATGGTATACTATTTCATTTTTCTCCTGGTTATTACCCGTTCGTTTTAAATTCATATATATTAATTATGCTAATGTGGTAGGGATGGGGAAAGGTTTAATTTAGAAGAATGACGTGGAAAATCATTTAGGAAAAAACTACAGTTCACCAAACTGGCATTAAAGCTCTGACCTCATGGCACCAGCAGACAAACTAGGGGCCGAGAATATGAAGCTCATCCGAATGACAACCATTCTTCCTTTCATAATGTTCTAAGAGCAAGGGGTTGGGAGACTGATCATTCGAATGACCATAACTCGTCCCTATATGAGCTTGACATTTAGACCATTTGTCAACCGGTGCGTGTTGCTTTACTATTGCATTTGTCGAATTAGTGGTGGAATTATGACAAATTGGAACGATTCAATAAATGTATTAAGCTTACATAGTAAAAACAAAATACCAGGGGCTGCTTAAAAGTAATGCCTACTAATTTTTTGCAAGTAAGTGGGTGTATATATTTGAAAAAAGAAGAAAAAGCCATAACTTTCTGGCACTTTACGCTTCACCCCTATTCAGTTATTTTCCCCCATAGTAAACCTTGCGGTCAACACACTTTTGCCAACGTTTTACTAGTTTAATGAATTCGTCATGATAGAGCTTCACATCTTGGTGACATAGCCACAACTTTACCTATGACTTGATTTCGTCGTCCGACCCCAAATGATTTCCTTGAAGGTGTTCTTTAAGTTTTGTAAAGAGATGAATAACCGATAGAGCCAAATCTGGGCTGTACGGTAGGTAATCCAATACTGTAAAACTGATACTGTACTGGTGTGAGGTCGAGCATTGTTGTGTTGGAGATGCTGCTCCTTCTGAGGACAAACTCTTCAAAGTCGTGCTTTCAGTTTTCTCGGAATTTCACAATAAAGTTCAGAATTGATGGTTGTGCCTCTAGGCATTAATTATGAATACACCACAACTCCTTAACACACTCAGGAGACGCCCAACACTTTGATTCAAAACAGTGAAATACACCATCTCAATTTATACATACAGGTAAAAAGAGAAAATACTGTGACTAGTGCATGACGTATGGTTTTTCGTTTATAGGAGATGACTGCCCTAAGCCCCAGTGTGTTGTGTGTAGGGAAGTATCAAATGGTAGCATGAAACCTTCTCTATTCTTTCGACATTTAAAAACCAAACACGCCGGTTCTAAAAACAAGGAAAGCAATCTTTTTCGACGTCTATAGAAACATCAGAATGTGACATTGTACTTTTCGTCAGCTAACAAAGATAACTAAATACGGTTTCTCTTTGTATACTCCATTCACGGTAGGAATTACTCTCTGAAAGGTCTTTTTTCCTACCAATATCCTACTATATAATAAATTTCTGGCAGGGAAAAAGGCTTTTCAGAAATCAACTCCTACCGTGAACAGACTTTATAATATATGGAGCTACGTGGATTCTTTGAGTTGAATATGTGCGTAACATGAACACTATCGCTTTTTCGAAGAATTCAGGATTCTTAAAATTACATTCAAGTTGACGAAAGCACAAATGTTGCCAATATCCCTGTCTTGCTTGTTACTGCGAGGGATTTGAAAGGCAATGAAGTTGAAACCTTTTATTTTTTTCATCCTCTAGGGATCACAAGATAAGATGATATATTTTATGTTATCGATTGTTATTTCAAATAAAATGACAAGATTTGATCTAATTGATGTGGGCTATTAAACTATTCTTTACAGCTTGCTTCCAACTTACAAGACTGTTATTAGCTTCAGAATTTTGCATACTTAACATTTATTTTCATACAAATAAACAAACTTAATTTGTCACTTAAGAATAGCTCGCTAACTACCTTCGATGTTTCAGAAAAAAAATTAATCCACGATTTTTTTTTAAACTAGATTTTTGGAAGTATTATATTGAAAAATATCAGTCCAAGGTATTTGAAACGCTGCACAATTTCCTATTTGAGAGAAAGCTGCACACGTCTCAGGAAATGAGAGAAAATATTTGAACACTTGAAAGGACTAAAATCATATTTCAAGAAGTACTGCCCAAAAGCTGGGGAAGAGAACAACTGGATAACAAATCCTTTTGAAGAATATTTCCGAGAAGCCAGATTATTTAACAATGAAAAAAATACGTTTATCAAATTGTATAAACTAATACTCCTTTAAGAGCTGAATTACAAGGAAAATCCCTTATTAAATTCTGGGAAAATATAAGCAGAGAATACGAACAGCTTACCAACTAGGTGCTTAAGTTTGTTTTAATTTATTAATCAGAACTGGCTGAGAGGGCTTTCTCTTTATTTAACTTTATATACCATCATAAGATGAACGCAGGTCTTGATTTGAGACTATCTTACATCACTTTTGAGCCTGATGTCAAAAAACTATGTGCCTGTGTGCCTCAAAACAAGTTCAAGGATTACACTGCTGTATCTTGTTTGTGTGTTATATGTTTGGTAAAGAATTATTTAATTTCCAAAAATGACAAAAGTTTTTATAATTATTATATTCATCAACTAACTGTAACTTTTGATTTTCGAATATANATATATATATATATACACACACACACTGCTAGTTCATCTTATTATTACAATATTTTTAAATCCTATTACTGGCCCATTTTATTTCCATTTACGACAAATAAATTTAAAATAGCTCTATTAATTCTATCAATTAACTCTATTAATTTAACATGTGTCTAATAATAGAAGCACAATTTATGGAAACAGGTTTTCCAGGGGTACGCCAGTGATAAAAGGTTTGGGACAGATGGTCTAAAGCGTCACCCTCGTGTTAGACTGGCCTGCTGAATACGAAGAGATCAGTGTTTGAATCCCTGCTGGAACTACTAAGGGTTGTTTATCCTTAATGACTTACCACTATTTACTTTCACGCAAATGTGGGTAGATTATCTCTAAAATTCTTTTTCTCATCCCTTCTCCATAAGAATATTGATCATATAAGTGTATAGTCTGAACCCCTACCTATGAAAATTGGAATGTACATATGTATCTAATGTAGAGATCAGCAAACATTTGTTAAGGAACATTAAAACTGTTAGAATCTTCTGTAAAGTAAATTATTTTGACACTTTATTAACATAAACAAATTATCAGATCAATTTATTTGAATTGTAGATGAATGTTTGATTCGGTTGTCCGAATCGAATACGATTTAATAGAAACATAATGACCTGGGCGCTGGAGTGAAAAATCAGCTTTGGGCTTCAAAAAACTACCAGAATATAGTTTGTATCATATCACCTTATTATTTAAAACCGTGAGTTGTGTGTGGAGGTTGGGAATAGTGAAAATATTGATATCCAAATCTACTAATAATCGCAATTGTGGGTTCGATTTACGTACCCAAGTTGTAATCTTATGACCGAGCATGGAAAGATTCTGGTCTACCTCGACCATTTGGAACGTCGTCTAATTTTGTTCCACAACAGCTATGAAATGGGATAGCTCATCTCAAGTGATTTGAATCTGAAGCTCTGAGCATTTGATTTAGTATATACCGACCAGTAGTTTAAAAAACAAACAAAAAAAAAACCTCCATAGTGAAACCAACGTCTTTAACCGAGTGAACCTAATGTATGTGTACTATTTAACGTGCTATTCATTTGTTTTCTGTCTAACTTGTTCACCGAGGAAAAATATCAACTTTAAACCAAGGAGAAATTATGGGAGATGTTCTAGCTTGAAATACAAAAATAAATATTAATACTTTAATAATAATGATAGAGGGAGCGAGGTTTACTATTCATAAACTACTAGTAAACTGTAATTATGATGTGAAAAAGGAGGAAGAGGGATATCTACTAGTCAACCAAATGTATCAACAGACTGCGTGGTTCTCTTGTCGAGGTTTTCACTAGAACTAGCCCACTGTAAAACTGTTTAACCTCAAGTAAGCTAATATCTTATTTTTAGCAGCCTGTCCATAGTCTGCTATTTGTATATTGCCATGTGGTATTCTTATTCAGGAGAGACAGTCGGGTATTTGTCTGCAGTCTGGACCACTTGGTCAAAAGCCAGTTATCATCCAACGGATACGCGTAACTTTTGAAAAACAGCTCAAACCAGGCGTCTAATCGTAGTGTGGTTTTCAATAGTCATCATTAGAAAACAGAGCACTCGAGACTGATGAAACCATTTTACTTTATTAATAAAAAAGGAAAATAACTCACTTAAGGCTTAGAACGCACTGCGGTTAAAAGTAAGTGATTTGAAACCACCGAAAAATGTAACTTATAGCTTTCTTGACAAGTGCACGCACTAGCGATTTTTTTCAGTGACTGATTTTAAAAACGTAATTTGCTACATTTGGCTAGCAGTTGGAAAACTCGTGATCTTTTTGTATCCCATAGTACTAGTATGGTGGCACACGCATAGTGGTTAACCGCAATCGGTTTTAGATTTAGTATCGGCTGGGCGAGCACAGCGGCGAGTCGTTGTTTGCAGTGCTAATGTAAAGAGGTTATGTTATGCCATCTGACTCAGAAAAATCATCAGTAGACTACGAGAATGTGTCTAAAACATTATTATTTAAGTGGAAAAAGACCGGCGTTATATTAGTTGAATCAATACAGAGATGGAAATATTAAGGCCCAGCTTTGGCAGGTGGTATATATAAAGGTTTGCAGGGAATGGGCAAGCCTGTCGGAGGCAGAGAAGAAAAATAAAGGTACGTGATGCGTTACAGTTTTATTATTGAAAGTTAATTAATTAGTTATATATAGAATCGTACTGCCAATTTAAAGCACCAGGTGGAGATGTGACGTAGTCAGTAAATTTCGTATTTGCATGACGTCATTACTAGGACGAAGTCTAATTGGGTGTAGGTTTCGCAGTTCTGAATGTTCCCATTGGCACAAATTTTCTTGTAATTCCTTCCCATCGTGTTTTCTTACGAAGTTGTGTAATATACAGCAAGCTTTTACTATGTAATCACATAGTTTAAGTTTTGTATCTAACGACCTGTGAAAAATACGCCATTTATTTGCCATAATACCGAATGTACATTCAACTGTTATTCTTGCATACGAAAGTATGTAGATATTAATCTTTTCTTTGAAAAATTTCTGCTTGGGTATGGTCTCATCAAATGTTTTAAAAGTGAAAAGGCTTCATCACCAAAACATACAAACGGCATTTCAGGTCCTTCGTTTTAATTTGGTATCATAGAGTATGCTGGTAAATCCAGTTGGTTTGTTGGAAGTCTTCTACCAAAATTTGAATTTCGGAATACGCTGGCGTCATTATTATATTCGTATGCACCCACATCAATAGCTATGAAGCAATGGTTAGCATCGGCAATGGCTAGCAAAATAATAATTGACTAAAACTTCTTATAATTAAATGATTCTGAGTTGGTGTAATCGGGGTCTTTCCATTCTAATGTGCTTGCCATCAACCGCGCCGACACAATTTGGAAAGTGTGTTTGTTCAAAAAAAGCTTTTTCTGTGTTTAACCAGTCTTCTTTTGTTGTTTCTTTCATATGAATAGGTTGCAAACATATCCACAAATGCTTGCATGTATGATGAATACCTCCACTGATAGTCGTGTCGCCAATCAAGTATTCAAAGTACAATGATTTCATGCTATTTCCTGTAGCTAGGTACCGGTGAACAAGATATGATTTTGTTTGTTTGGTTACAGGGAACTCCATACAAAAAAATGGAAGAACCTGAAAGACTGTTTCGCTAAAGAATTGGCACAACAAGAAGACAAATCTGAACAAGCTTCTCCTCCAAAGAAAAAGAAATATGTTCAATTTGATTCAATGCTTTTTCTAATTCCCTCCATGCAGAAACGAGAAACGACCAGTAATGTATTGTCGCCTGTTTCTACTCTGGAAGGTGAGGCTGATGTAACATTGCCTACTCCAGCACAGAATTCACAACCCACCAATAACAATAGAATACCACTATGAAAGAAGAACTCTTCTTGAGACACCAATTCAACAGAATATGAAAAACAATTACTTGACATATTAAAAGACAAAAAAGTAGAGGACGAAGACTAAGAAAAAATTTTGCGCTAATGATAGTTCCTATTTTACGTAAATTAAATGAAGATCAAAAGCATTATGCTAAGATTGAAATCCTAAATATTTTTAAAAAAAAAGCATGTTCTCATTCATCTCCGCAACAATCGCAATACGTTTTTAATCAACCATCTCATTTTCGAGGACCAAGAACATTTACATGCAGTGCCCCACTGCATCTTCAAACATTTGCCAAGCCACCAAGCACATATCAATATTCTCCACAATCCTCATCTATGGATACAATATATTCGATCCAATCACCACCACAGACACTGCCTCCATCAACTCCATCACCACAGCCTACTTCAACTCCCCGGCTTCCACCAACCCCATTTCTACAAGCACCACCTGCACCAACGCAACAACTAAATAGGGTGGAAATGATCGGGTAAGAAGTTTTAAGACCAGCCAGTGCAAATTATTTGTCACAATTTGGAACGGAAGACCAAGACTATGCCGAAGAGTTTGCTTAAGGGTATACTAAAAATATGCTTAGATTATTATTAATATACGTACACTTTTTAATTTGCCCTGTACAACAGTATGAAACATTTGACATACGTTCTCACGACAATTAAAAGAAATATTTTCTTACCTCAACTTTACAGAAAGTCACTCTTCTGGTGATATTGCTTTACGAACAGTAGTATCTTCATATTGTAGACACTGGCCCACAGCTTGTAATAATTTATCAATGGTACCGATCGACATTCTATAGTAGTCTTTGTACATTTAGCAACAGTATCCTTTCAAATGTCTTTGATCAGTTGGTGGATGTACCCAGTACCTATGGTTGCGGCGTTTTTTACGTTTTCTATTTTTATAAACCAAAGCCACAACACACGCTGCTAGCCAGAAATCCATGGTGCTACTGAAATAAAATCGAATAAATGCCAGCCGCAGTGTGTTTGTACGCAGTTTGGCGTTTTCAGCTATTCCAAAACCAAGTGCGTGCTAAGCCTAACTCGGTGTCGCAATAAATAATGGATCTAGAAAACTGCATTCGATGCGATTTTTGGCTCAAGATTGTGTATCTCATATCCTTGTTTATTATTATTATTATTATTATTAGCACCGCGTCTTACTACCCGTTCGGGTTATACGCACTTACGCTAATGTGTAATGGTAGGGTGATTGTGAGATGAAATGGAGGACCTACAGTTTAACGTGGAATCCGAACCACGGTGGAGGCCTGGCATTCCTCACATTCACAAGATGTCTTGTCAGAGGTGAAGGAAGGGTTTGGTAATCAGATAAATCTTTGCCAGGACCGAGGATTGAACCCCGGCCGCCAGCATAGAAGTCTAACACCTTACCCCTAGACCGCCAGGTCACTCACATCCTTGTTAATCGACCGTAATGTTTTACCCCAGCAATTTAGTTTATTTAAATTTTAAGTGTACTCAACAGAAGTGGTTTTCCATCAACCTTATAAAAGTCTTCTTCGTTTCATTTGAAAAGAATTTTGATTGATAAGACTAGTGTGGATATAGTGCCATAAAGGGTTTTATTGGGACCATGGGCCGACTTTCATGCTTGGAGGGTTAGAGGACACTCACACACTTATTAAATTGCTCCTCATTAATTATGTAAAATAAATGGAGTTTAATCTTACGACACATTAAATACTATGCTCTCAATCAAAATATTATTTTTCATTTGAACATTAGGTGACCTGGTGGTCTAGGGGTAAGGTGTCAGATTGCTGTGCTGGGATGTGGGGTTCAATCCTCGGTTCCGGCACAGATTTATCTAATGGCCAAACCCTTCCTTCCCCTCTGACAAGACTTGTATTAATCACAACTTGTGAATGTGAGTGCCAGGCCTCCACCGTGGTTCGGATCCCACGTTAAACCGTAGGTTCTCCATTTCACCTCACAATCGTCTTACCATTAGTGTAAGTGTGTATAACCAGAACGTGTAGTAAGACGCGGTGCTAATAATATTGATTTCCAGATTAAAATTGGTCTGACTATTTTCTTAATGTGCATTTGTAAAAAGTACATGCACAACTCTAGTTGAGGGAAAGTTATTCATTTTGTGTTAAATAAATAAGACTTTGATTCAGTGGACATTGACTTTAACATAAACCTGCTCTCTTATTTTATTAATTGCACATATAAACGTGTTAAAATAATATCATAAATTCTGGATCTTGTTAAAAACATATTTATGTGTGTGACACAGCCACTTGATTAACCGTATTTGAGATATATTTCTCAAGCAAGTTTTAAGGTTGTATGGATAACTAAAACCTATTGTCACGTTGCAGAATGAGCTTGCACGTCGAAGTGCTAGTGTCAGCATAGAGAAGCAAGGTCACTCTATTAGGGAATGCAATGTATATTTAAGATAACAAATATATTTCATTTAAACGAAATGTTTTAACACATTACTAAATCTTTTTATTTATTATGAAGGGGACTTTGCCTTGAAGTACTAATAGAATATTGGGGAGGACGTGTCTTCACCGCCAAACCCATTCTCGCCAGGCACGACCACGATTGGGACTGCTTTTCTGAATAAATGTTTGGATATGGTACCTAGGCTGTCACTTTTGACCTTCGATAAATATTTTGACAGATACTTTAACCGAGCTCTACGCCTTACCAACCTTCTGAGTTATCTGAAAATTTACTCTTTTGGAGAAAGCTGTCTATGAGTAAAATATAAGTTAGATTTGAATTTACATTTGCACTTGCATGGCGTGGGAGTGGTAGCCCATTTAGACACCCAAAAAAATATGTACATCCAGCTGGGATTCGAATCTTGACCTCACCATTACCCGCAAAACATATGAGATGATACTTGCACGCAAGGGCGTAGAAAGATTAATTTCTAGAAAATTGTATTAGACTTTTTGCCTTTAAAAGTTTTTATACATATACATGGACTTCCCCCTATGGAGAAGAGGGGGGGAGTGTTCACCCCCCACCACCACCACCACCACCACCACCAATACCACCAACCCTAGATTTTCTACGGTCTTGCTAACGCGCATTTATTTGACCCACGTGTGTTTACTGGTGTGGATGTAAATCATTGAACTTGTGACTTAGTTTATTAATGTATACCTACTGATCGTAATTAATTTAATAATGCACTGACCGTAGCTACTTCATATTGTTATCTACATACCTTATGTTCACTTGTTATATTATTCCTGTAGCGCCGCGATTCTCCTCTATCAGAGTAATGGAATAGAGCAAATGAAATTAATAACGTTTCAATCTAACTGAAGCGGTTATTATTTTCACGGTGCATTTGTTGCCACCTTGGCTAGTTTATATTTAAAGTAAACGTTTAAATGAATCTTTTTTTTTTACCATATTAGAACCATGTTAATCCAAACTAATTGGGACTGAAGCTTGTTCGGATTAAGCGGGAGAATACAGGGATACAGAATTTTAAATTACAGCTGAACGAGTTTTTTTTAAAAAATATTTTCATTTATTTAACGGTTGTAAAACACGTAATATGTACTCCTAATTATTTGTAGTTATATGAACACACATTGTGTTAACAACATGTAAATATTAAGCATTTTTTTATCGGCTATCACCCGCCTCGGTGACGTAGTTAGCTAATGCGCTAATCGTGTTGAGCTCGACTGCTGAGGACGGGGAGATTGAGGTTTGAATCTCAGCCGGGTGAACTGGGGGTAGGGGGGTATTCTAAATGGTTTTCCACTCTCCCTCCACGCAAATGCGGGTTCACTTCCTCTTAATTCAACCTTCTCAATTCCTTATCCACTAGCGTAATTAGTACTTAGCGTATAACCCGAACGGTTAGTAAAACGCGGTGCTAAATAAATTAAAAAAATTATCAGCTATCACTGTTCATTACAATTATCTTTTAACTTTGAGCTTGTTAACTAGTCAAATATATTTAATTTTACTTATTATATTAAATATTATCTCGAGCTATCTCGAAAAACTGATAGTTTAATATTATGTATACAATTGATTCAGCTTGTCCAAAATTTTCCCCTAAATAGTAAGGCATTGAAATAGATCTAGGAGAGTGAATTTTAAGGAAATGTGAAATAGTTCACGTGGATGATGTGATATTTTTATTTAAGAAAAAGGGCCGGAATGTTATTTGGGGTATTAAAGTGTAATTTATCAAGGAATGAGAGAACACTTAATTTGCAATAATATGGCAGATACATTAGGTTAAGGGAGGCATTTGAGATACTAATGGTAATTATTATTATTAGGAATAATTTTATTGGATTACTTGGCATCGCGTCTTAATAGCTGTTCAGGTTATATGCATATGTACTAATTACGCTAGTGAGTTAGGGATGTAGAAGGTTGAATTCCTAAGAAGTGTACCTACATATGCGCAAAGAGAGAGTGGAAAACAATTTAGGGAAAAAACCTCATTACACCCGACCAGGATTCGAACCCTGATCTCCTCATTGACAGTCTAGCCTGTCGCTAGTGTGACACCTTAGAGCATGTGGCCACAGAAACGGATTTGTGTTGTAAAACATTTCATTTAAATATCTAGGATCATCCATTTATTTTTTAAACTGGCACATTTCATATCTGTAACTATTAGATGGGTGACCTGGCGGTCTAGGGGTAAGGTGTCGGACTTCTGTGCTGGTGGCCGGGGTTCAATCCTCGGTCCCGGCACAGATTTATCTGATTACCAAACCCTTCCTTCACCTCTGACAAGACATGTATTAATCACAACTTGTGAATGTGGGGAATGCCAGGCCTCCACCGTGGTTCGGATCCCACGTTAAACTGTAGGTCCTCCATTTCATCTCACAATCACCCTACCATTACACATTAGCGTAAGTGCGTATAACCCGAACGGGTAGTAAGACGCGGTGCTAATAATAATAATAATAATTATTATTATTAGATTATTTAACCCCTATAAAATGTTATAATTAGTTTAATATCGATATTTCCAAAATTTGGAAGTTAATTTTATTCGTTGTTTTTATCGTCTTTTTTATTTTATTTGTATTAAATTAATAAAATTTAAATTTTAAAACCAACTGTAAACGGCAGAAGTGTGCAGTGGCCCTTGAATGCGTGCCTGTATGCAAACAATTTTTGTAATTCCATTTTGAGATATTTTGAAGCTATGAAAAAGCCGCGTTATAAAATAGACCCATTGGTGTATTAATTTTTATTATATATAATCGACTATAAGCAGAAAATTGTTCTAAATTTAGATACATGTTAATTAATCATGTTTCGACAAATATTCACTGTGCAGTAGTGTTGGTGTTACTTTCTCACTGACACATTTCACTAGAACACATTTCAAAACCCTGTCTCCCAATCAATGACAATCCAGTCAAAGAAAGCCTCATTGAGACAGATTATAAGATACGAAAATGTATTTTAAACACAACTTTGTTAAACAAATAAACACAAAATAGATGTAGATTTTTGAAACATTGTTACTGTCAGTGAAACATGTCTAGTAAACGTCCAGTGCAACATAAATATTAATTCTGCAATCTTTGAAAATAAGTGGTAAATTTCATTCTTGTATGAGCTCTCTCTATTTTCTTACTACATAGACTATACCTCCTGTCTGCCACCCTCCACCCCTCGAACCACCATTTTATGCTATTTTGTGCTGCTACCTACAAGTATGTTGTGATCAATGTGACCCCTCTAAACGTTTTTATATATTTGGCTGGTCGACGGTATTAAATAATTTGTTTCAAGCAGCATTTTAAGTAGTAAACAAGTTTGCTGTAATGCATATCTATAAATCATTTCTCTAATACAAGAGATAACGAATAATACCTTAATATCATTAAAACTAAAGATTTAAAATCAAAAATGTAATAGATTAAATATGCAAACTGAAGCATTGATATTTACAGATATTATTTGCTTTATTGCCTCGTCAGGCACCTTAGATCAGTCGGTAGCGCGTGTGTCTATTGAGTTAACAGTCCCGGGTTTGATTCCCATCATGACCATAAAATGTATCATTGCTCAAATTTGGGTTTCCCCTTTCAAAGTGATGAATTATCGGCAGGAGGCTGGATCTTTTGTCATGGATTTAAGCTAATAAGTCGTGTGTTGATATTAGTCGATTTAGAAAGTGCACGTTAAATACCTTGCATAAATTAAATCAATGAAAATGGATCGCACGATTCTCCAAAGTATCAAAACGACCAGATACTTTACGTGGTCATGGAACCTCAATTGTTGCACATAATTATGGCATTGTTTTTATTTTTATTCTCTGACTTATCAAAACAAAAACCCTTACTATTTAGTGCAAACTAAATTTGACTCTACCATAAACACACATCTTAAATCTTCTGTTAGAATTTTCAACTAATGTGACTTAAGTTTGATTGTCACCTTCCTAACTCTTGACCATGATTGAAATATCTATAAGCTCTTTTCAAGCTACCATTTTGTAGCCAGGAGTTTAATAAAAAAAAAGTCTAAAATAGTTCAATGTTGACCTGCTTCGGTGATCGAATTGTCTAATACGTCACACTCACAATATACCAGACTGCCTATGGCAGGGAGAATGAGGGTTCGAATCTCGGTTGAATGTGTACTAAGGGGTTTTTTCTTACTAAATGTATTTACACTCTCCTTCCACGCAAAATAAGTAGCACCTCCTCAATTCAATCTTACTCATCCCTAACACATTACGTATTTAGTACAAATGTGTGTAATCTGAAAGGGTAGTGAGACATGATGTTAAACAAAATATCATGCTGTGACACTTAATAAAAATAATATAAGAATGATTTTCAATATAGTGGATTAACTCTCCTACCATTTGAAGACTGAAGAAACAGTTTGTATTCCCGCAAAACAACAATTTACTCTTATCACTGTGCCAGATCATTGTGAACTAAGGCAATAATTTATCGTTTTTTATATTTAACATTAATTTCTTTAGTTCCTCTTGTCAAACATGAACATGGTTTCACCTAAATCTTGCTGGAGCTACAGCTACTTATACGCTCGTATATCGAAAGAGTGGTATACATTGTTTAAATATTGAACTGATTATTTATCTTCATCGCCTTCTTGGCTTACAAAAAAATATGAAAAGACAAAGAATGGCGGTGCATTATTTTGTTGCATGCATATGCAAATAAAAGATCGAGTATTTGATATATCCATTACTAGCAATACCACGCGTCGTTGCCCGTGACCCACTGTGGTATTGTTAGAAATAGCCTAATTAAAAAGCTAGTTAAAAATCTTGCTTTGAGGTGCATTCGGACCCCCTCACGTACACCTATGTTAAAAATTTCAGATCTCTGCGTGCCGTAGATTTGGCTGGGAATCGCACACAAACAAACAAACACACAAACACTTCCTTTTCTACACTAATATTATAAAGAGGAAAGATTTGATTTTTTGTTTGTAATGAGGAATGAATTAAATTTTCAAAATAAGATATAGCCTATGTTACTCGCTGATAATGTAGCTTTATATTGGTGAAAGAATTTTTAAAATCGGTCCAGTAGTTTTTGAGTCTATCCATTATAAACAAAAAATCAAATCTTTCCTCTTAATAATATTAGTATAGATGACTAGATTCGGCTGGTAGCCTCAAACATTCCTTATTCTGCCCTATTAAAAACATGTCTTAATGTGTAACTTTTTAGTATTTTAACTCTGTTAGACATGCACATCCAAAAGGTCAGATATGTTCGTTTCTATCGGGCTGAAACATGTGTTCAAAGTCCGAATATAGAAATGACTAACTCAACCAAAATGTGGTCAAAGAGCGGTAACTATTTTATGGATTGGTTTTCGTTTTATAGTAAATAAATAAAATAACATTTATTATCACCTGAAACTCTGTATACAAAATATAAAGGAAAATCTATAACAGTATTTAATCACCCAAAATTAAAGAACTGTATTTCTCAATTCATCTGAAAATTCAAGATGAAAGTTATGGAGAACTGATCCTAGCCCATCTTGGTTCGAGCCTTATCCGCGTGAGTGAGTCAGGTCAATGAATTAATTAATGCCCCAGTTGGTTACTAGTGCGAATTAGCATTATATTACATAAATAATATTAAATAAACTGAAATTCTTCGTCTGGACAGCAAACCTTCAAAGTTTAAACTAAATGGTACTTGAGAATCTAAATAAGCATTGCTTGTATTTTGAATGATTTAAGTTTTCAGCTTGCTTTCTTTAAACTATACAATGAAAACTATCACATTTTCAGCCTCGCAATATTAAGTTAAATATTCAAAATTGAATTTTACTGTATAAAGCGAAACTATGTTTACTTCAATTTTCTTGTATTAGAATTTTTATTTAGTGTTCTATAATTTCTTATTAGTTTTTTTTTAAACTGAATAGCTACTTTGATACTTTGATCCATATTGATCTTGCTAATCTTGGAAATAAAAGAAATCACAAGGCTAGATAATATTTGTCTCCTTGTTTTAACTATTTATTTATAATTTATTAGTTTAATACTAAGCTTCAAAAGCTTATTTATTAAATAAAAATTTGAAATAATTTGGTGACCGTAGAGTAACACTACTTGAAGGAATACCGGGAACTACTTGTACCGTTTAGCAATTTACTAGGGCCTTCCATTCACAGCGTTGCCACGATCGTTTTGGAAGTGACGATATAAACCATTTATTCGAATATTGTGAAGATTTAAAATTATGTTCCCACTATTTTAAATCATATATAGGAATCACTGTATTCGCCTGAGATTGGTAGGAGTACAAGCATCGATATTTAAGGCGCTAGAATAGTCAAACAGAAATCCACAAACATATTGTAATTTTTAAACGTTCATGGCCTGAGGTGTGTGTGTGTGTGTGTGTATATCTTTGCTTAGTTCAACCCCCCCCCCCTCCCCCCGTTTTGAAAGGTAGTAGGTATTGTAGCTTAGGCTGAGGCCTAAAGTTGACATTAGGAGCAGGAAAATACTTATTGATTCCAACCAATTTTTAAAATGTGTTGGTTACGCGTGGTGGACACATAATTGAATATTAATTTTTTAACTCATTAATTTAAAATGTGTTCTCATATTGTGTAAGTATTATAGCTTCAAAGATAATTTTCACAAATAGGTTTTGAGTAAACTATCTATCCTTAAGTATGTTTTCCTCATCAAAACAAACAAATCATCTTGTTACTCACAATAAACACTCTTTATTAATAAATTTAAACCAAATTGTTCAAATATGGCTATTTAACAAAAAATTCTCAAAAATAAATAACTTTTAAAATACTCTAAAATTATTTGTTATCGTGTTATCATGAAAAACTAATAATCTTCAAGATCAATTTTAAAATATTAAAATTGTATATCATTCATCGTAGCTAAACTACTCTTAAATTAATTTATTTTGGATAATTAAAGAGATATTAATATTGATAATGCAAAATAGTCCCTGGCTTTCAATTTTGAGCCTGGTGACCTGGCGGTCTAGGGGTAAGGTGTCAGACTTCTGTGCTGGCGGCCGCGGTTCAATCCTCGGTCCCGGCATAGATTTATCTAATTACCAAACCCTTCCTTCACCTCTGATAAGACATCTTGTGAATGTGGGGAATGCCAGGCCTCTCACCGTGGTTCGGATTCCACGTTAAACTGTAGGTCCTCCATTTCATCTCACAATCACCCTATCATTACACATTAGCCTAAGTGCGTTTAACCCGAACGGGTAGTAAGACGTGGTGCTAATAATAATAATAATAATAATAATTTTGAACCTAATCATTAGAGCCATTTAAAAATAAAATTAACGTTACAAAACTCAGTAATTATTTAACTACTATTACTAAATGATTTTTTTTAGAAAAAAAATATATATATAATGCAAAAAACTTAAAAATTACCCAATTTGGACCAAATTACTAAAACCATCTTTTAAAGTATTAATATTTCGAAAAAAAAAGGTCATCAGTAAACTATTAGGAGAATTTCTCCCCTAAACAAGTATACATCTTTATATGTAATCCTCATGAGTAATGAGGTGGACTGGATATTACTAGCTCAAGGTAAGAAGAGGTGGCGTACTTTAGTAAGTGTGGCAATGAACTCTCAAGTGCATAATTAGTACCATAGACTAGGTAACTATTAGAGAGAAAGTAATAAACATTACTTAATCATATTTAAATAACAATTATATTATCAGAATTAAAATAGTTTTGTTTATTTTGCTATTAAATAGCCAAAGGGTTAGTATCCTAAACGGACGGTAAGAATTGGTGATAAAAAGAATACCAAAATGAAGTTTACTGATGTATTTTTTATGAAATAATAGTAGT
This sequence comes from Timema shepardi, assembly GCA_902151425.1. NCBI lineage: Eukaryota > Metazoa > Arthropoda > Insecta > Phasmatodea > Timematidae > Timema > Timema shepardi. The sequence goes on along the minus strand of CABFVX010005071.1, from coordinate 4,290 downwards.
ATTTTGTTTTCATTCACAGATAGCACTGATTTAAATAATGATTATGAAGTATTTTCAATTAATTTATCAATCTTTTGCGCTTTTAGTTTTTAATCCTGTCTATGACAGACCTATGTTAATATTACCCAACCTAACAAAACAGAACCTTCAATTTGTAGATGCATTAAAGGTTTGGCTACACTCTCGCAATATATTGGACTTCCGATGACGGGGCGATCGGGGTTTGAATTCCAGTCATAACTTCTTTCGTATTTTTATAAAAGCCTTATGTATTTTCATTTATTCATTACTTACTGTTGATACAGTGGATAGCTTATTTATTTGAGTGACTCATTATGTTACAAGGACATACTCTCAGGCCTAAACTATTATGGAATCTATGTCTAGGTCTATATCTCCCCCTTCCTCTCTGCCCCCATGTCTTAAGACCTGTCCGGGCTATCCAAACTTGTAATTAATACTTATAGTGTGTGTAAAGATGGTGAAGGTAGAGTTTAGAGAAAGTGTACTTATATTTGTGTGGAAGAATAGTATTTATTACTATTATTATTATTATTATTATTATTATTATTATTATTATTATTATTATTATTATTATTAGCAGCACCACGTCTTACTACCCGTTCGGGTTGTACGCACTTACGCTAATATGTAATGGTAGAGTGATTGTGAGATGAAACGGAGGACCTAAAGTTTAACGTGTGATCCGAACCACGGTGGATGCCTTGCATTCTCCACATTCACAAGTTGGGATTAATACATGATTTGTCAGAGGTGATGGAAAGGTTTGGTAAACATATAAATCTGTGCTGAGACCGAGGATTGAGCCCCAGACTCCCAGCACAGAAGTCCGACCCTTTACCCTTAGACCACCAGGTCACCTTTTGGAAGAATAGTGAGATCCGTTTAGGAAAAGACAGTCATTAAATCCTCCCAGGATTCGAATGCGGAACTTGCTGTAATCAGCAAATTGGACTAGAGGAACTTGACGTTCAGTCTGCATACCCAATGATGCGTGTGATAAATCCCACTATAGCATTTTTTTAAACTATTTTAAATTAAACTAATATGTATTTTAAGATGCCATTCTGATGGAGCGATTGTGTAAGGACAGAAAAATTATGAAATAACCGGAATTTGAACCCTGGTCATCAGCTCTATTCACTTAACTTCTGTACCTATTTAACCACCCGGAATCTCCTTGTCAGTTCCATAACCCAAATAAACCTCTAAGCTTACTGGTGTGGATAAATACATTAAATACAAACACTTGATACAAGCAGACCTTAATTATTCAGTAAATAATATTATTATTAGCACCGCGTCTTACTATCCGTTCGAGCTATACGCACTTACGCTAATGTGTAATGGTAGGGGGATTGTGAGATGAAATGAAGGACCTACAGTTTAACGTGGAATCCGAACCATAACGTGGAATCCGAACCACGGTGGAGGCCTGGCATTCCCCACATGTCTTGTCAGAGGTGAAGGAAGGGTTTAGTAATCAGATAAATATGTGCTGGGACCGAGGATTGAACCGCGGCCGCCAGCACAGAAGTCTGACACCTTACCCCTAGACCGCCAAGTAAATAATAAAATAAGTATCGTGTGACCTGGCGGTCTAGAGGTAAGGTGTCGGGCTTCTGGGCTGGGGTCTGGGATTCAATCCTTTGTCCCGGCACAGATCTATCTGATTGCCAAACCCTTCCTTCAGCTCTGACAAGACTGGATTAATCACAACTTGTGAATGTGTGGAATGCCAGGCCTCCACCGTGGTTCGGATTCCACGTTAAACTGTAGTTCCTCAATTTCATCTCACAGTCTCCCTACCATTACACATAAGCGTAAGTGCGTATAACCTGAACGGGTAGTAAGACGCGGTGCCAATAATAATAAAGGTATTTCATAAGTGTGATTTGCTATTTTGATTGTATTTCTTAACACTAATGTTACCAGTGTATAGCTATTTTTTATTATGTGTCCTAAGTAATATTTTATTAATGAAATAATTAAAATATTTGTATAATTATTGATCCAATAAAGTGTTGTTTTATAATAAATCAACATTAGCCTACTATATCATGTTTTAATGTAAAAATGCATGCATACCAATAAAATTGTATTTATTATTAAATATTTTATTAATCAATATTTATTATATACTTAACTATTAGTTTTTTTTTTTTTTTTA